>PYAF01006307.1:350558-370170 GCA_007407185.1 Glycine tomentella | reverse complement strand
ATATCTTCTCCCATTATAGTATACAATGGTAATCAAACCATTTCTATTGCCACTCATTTTTGCTAATGCTCTCAAAAAAAATTTACACTACTCAACTAAGAACGTATGTAAATGTTAGGACAGCCGGTGGAAATTTATATACTCTGGTGTGGTAGTATTACGCTGGAGGAAGTTGCAAAATACAATACTTACTTTGTTGTAGGGACCAGCAAAATACCTATTTCGCCTGGCAGATTAGCAAAATAGGACCCCTATTTCGCTGGCCCCAGTAGCGAAATAGGGGGAGGCTGACACGTGGCCTGCAACGCCTGACTCCTTGATTGACCGCTTGACTGCGTATTTCGCTGCATTGCCTAGCGAAATACGTGTCCACCAGCTGCATGACACGTCAGCGTGCCTATTTCGCTGGGGGCCATAGCGAAATAGGCCGCGTGGCAGTTTGGCAAATTGTTTTGACGGCGTGGCGTTTAGGCAAATAATTTTCCCAAAGATGGCAGTTTGGTCATTGTCTCTTATTTTACTAAAACCCACGGTGGGATTATATTAAGAATACAACACTGATAATATTATTTTATACTTTTGAATAAAATATGTTTTCGACTTCAAAATATTTCAAATTTTAATTTTAATTTCTATAAAAAAAATAATATGTTTTTGATCTTTGTATCTATCAAATATGATATAGTTTTAGTCCCAAATACTAAAAGCAGACGTTTTTATTAAAATGTAATATGAGTATGAAAAATTCAATTTTTTTTTCTAAAGTATTTCCAAATGATTTAGGAGATACTATATTTTGTTTTTCTTCTTTAACCTATATTAATATTGATTAACATAAATGACTTTTGAGAGGAAAAAACATAAATGGCTTTTCATTCACAAATCTGCGAGAGCTGCAATAAAATCACGTAAACTGATGATGAGGATCCTTTTAACAACAAGGACATCGAGATATACTTGTTGTCTAGACAATCAGAATGGATCCATTCGTTTTGAGGGAAAAAACAATGAAAAAAAAGAGAGAAATAAACAATTAATAATATCAAATTCATACTTTTATATTTTATTTTAATTCAAAACAAATTATTTTTTAACTCTACCGAATGAATCATACATGTTTTTAAGATCATGTCAGTATATGATTTTAGTCTCGTATGATAAACATAAACATAAACACGTATTTTTATTAAAATACAAATATAAAAAGTTTTAGATTTTTGTAGAAACTAAAATTAATATTATGAGAAGTAAAAACTTATATTTTCTTACATTTTTGTTTTGTTTTTTAAACAGTATAAGTACTGAATAACATTAATAACTTACTTTCTAAAAAAAACATTAATAACTTACATATATGTAATTTAGATTATTAGTATGTGGTTTGAATTGTTTATCAGAAACTAAAAAGTAAAAACACGGCTTTCTACTAAAATATAAGCACTAACTAAAAATGTATTAAAATTTTCTAGAAACTTAAATTAATATTTCAAAAAATAAAAACATTTTATCAAGATCAACATTAGTGACTTTTCAGTCGTAAATGTGGGACAACAACACTAAAATGACGTAACTGATGACGATGATCCTTTCAACCACTGGGATCTTAGATATATGTGCAACTTAGATAACTATATATATATTTGCCTGTCAGGACCAAAAAACCAATCAAAACAGGTTTTTATATATCCATACTAGTTGTCTAGTTCGAATGAAACACCAACTGGGCTTGTTTGAAAAATCGGATTCAGTGGATTTTATTCTCTCCTTTTATTTTTATTCATCATATCAAAGAGCCGTGAGACTTTTTGATCTCCCATGTGGGGCGAAATTCAAAGGCTGGTCACTATTATTATGACCAGTTTTGCAGTAGTATATAATCTAAATAAACATATCCTAATTGTGATGGGTTTATTTAAGTTGTTTAATTTGCGCATATTAAAGATGGGTTTATTTAAGTTGTTTAATTTGCGCATATTAAACCCATCATATACAATTAATTAGGGATACACACAATCCATAATCGTTGACACAAGTAGTAATAACTTATATTACTTAATTAAGTGATTTAGGATTTAAATTTTAATTGACTTTTGAATATAAAATAAATTATTTTGGGAGAAAAATATCTACTTTATGTATGTTTAATGTCTCCGATAAAGATTAATCATTATTTTTGATAAAAACTACTTCATTTCAATAACATCTATTTTATGTATGTTCAATATCTCTTATAAATATTAATCATTATTTTTGACAAAAATTACTTCATTTCAATAACATGTTTAAGAACACACCAAAATTACGTATATAGCAGCTGGCATTGTATTTCCGTTGTCAGTAAATCATAACAGAAAATCGTCATCAATTCACATTGGTCATGGTCCTGCATTCTTGCCTATAGGGTCATGGAAATTAGCATATTTATGTCCTAATAAAGTTAATTTCATTCTTTTATGGGAATGAGAATTATATACATACATATATATATATATATATATATATATGTATAAATGTATGTAGGTAGAGGCGGATAACCCAAAGGATTGACACACTGGTGTAAAATTTTGATGTATTTACACAAGTAAAAACAATCTATTTAGCGGAAGAATCTATGTTCGATTTTCATAGTGTATAAATTTTTTTGGACCAACAACAGTCACTTATATAAATGAGATTAATCTCTAATTCAATTGATTGAGGAACACTCATGATCTTTGACCTTATGAAAAAATATGTAGAGGCGGGTGCACTTCATGCATAATTTGCTGCTAAGAAATTTCCTGAAAGACTTTTTTTTTTGCTGACAGTTTCTTCAAAGACTTAGCAACTATATATAACTGCATGCGTAATTTGCTTATAAGAAATTTCTTCAAAGACTTTTTCTTTGTTTGCTACAATTTCTTCAAAGACTTAGCAACTATACAACATAATACTACTGTATTAACACGAGAGCTTCTTCGAAAAATGATGTTGGACAAATTGTGCTACAAGATGCTACAAGATCATATATAATTGAATGTTTGATATTAATTACAAATTAATGCATTAATAAAATTTCGTCTTGGAATAGCTTACAAGGATTGATCGTGTGAAAAGCAGGAGGAGAATTTTCTAAGGGGTTACGAAAAACAGCAGCTTGCAGATGGAATAATGAATCCTGCTAAATAGTTCAAATGTTCCAGCTGATATTAGTTGCAACTAAAAGACAAATGCTAATTAGTATCTTTTGGGTACCGGTAAGAAATTAATTTTTTTATTGAGATATATAAAATTAAGTTGTTCATGATTTTTTTTAATGATTTCTTATGATCTTTATAATAAATATTTTTTCTTCTTTTAATTTCTAAACTAATACTAAGGGCAATAGTTAGCAACACCCTTAACTAAAAGGCACGGTCCAGTTGATAACACGAGGTTCAAATGGGAAAACTATTCCTTGCAGTAGAGGGGACCTAAAATGAACAAAGAGCATGCTGTTCTTCGTGTGTTATCGTTGATTTTTATAAAGCTATAATTGTATAAGAGCAAGATGAAAGGGTCCATCTTCGATAATTCAATTTCTCGTGCGGGCTTACCACAAACATAGCTGCTGAAGAAATAATGAGCATATAGAATCAAAAGAAAAATAATGTCTATATAAAACACTTGAGACAATATTCTTAGCGACATCCTCTACTACAATGACCTAATTTTCTTAGCTGAAGATAAATTGAAGAATGCTATATTTCCCAAAACAAACTGCCTGGATAATAGATTGTAATTAGCTAATTATTGATCGGCACATGCTAATGGGTAATAAAAATACAAAAGGGGGATGTGGCTGTACTTAGAAATTGGGAGTTTAAATAGCAGGTTCCATATTAGCATGTACTAGCTTGTAAGCCTACTTTATGAAGCCCTTTCACCATGTGTCCATGTCTTCAATATTTTTAAAAAAAGAAAAGAAATGGGTCCATGTCTTCATTTTGATTTGATTACCCGGCGTCAGGTCCAACATGGACTAGGTAAAATGTTAGACCATCCACTGATAGGTTGTTCCTGCATCCTTTTTGGAATATTCTTTTATCTTTTGGATTGGTCATTTTCGAAACCAAAATCTATAATAATTCGAAATATAACATTACATTATGGAAGTAAAAAATGGGGTGCAGGAAATAACTTGGAAGTGCAGGAAACAACAGTCTACTAATATCACATGCCTTGTCTATGCCTCAAGAATTCCCAATATATATATATGTAGAAGAATAATCGCACAAGTCACTAACAATTAACAAAGTAAGAGTCGAAATTTTAATTAGTCATCCAATGCCCAAACATTTTCCCCTTTTTGTTGCAAAAATTAATAATCCGAATCCGAATCAAGAACAAAATACAAAAAATGAATGCACTTGGAACTCGTAAGGCCGACCCATATTTGAGGGGAAACATCCATAGCAAACAGCAATTTCATCCAATAATAAAATTACTTCTTGCACCTCCATTAACTTTAATTTTTAACAAAACTCAAAAAGTACCCTCGAACATAATTGTTATTTAATTATTTTCCAAAATGATAAATCTAGAACACATATTATGGAGCCTTTTGATAATTATGGTCCGGATATCTTAATCCAAAATTATCAAAAAGTAATTTTAGATTTTCTTTTCCAGAAGGCTCCATAATTTTTATGTGTTCCGAATTGTTCAATCTTGAAGAAATATTATTTTAATTTTTTATGTTATGGATTTATCATTCTAGAATACTAGTATTTATTATGGTTATGGATTCATTTTTCTGGAAAAGGTTCCCAATATGCTACAACTTTGGATCACGCAATCCAATAGAGCTATCATTCCTATCGATCTTGTGATCTGAAAAACTAAATCACAGGCCATTGGATAAGGGTGTCCAGAACATGCAAATCCAAACTAAATTACATGAAAAATCTTAAATTGTGTTAAGAGTGCACTGATTAGCAAGTGTTGTGGAGTGGGATCTTAAAATCTATACATGGACATATATCATATTTGTGAGGAAGAAAGGGACAAGGAGGTGAGAGTACAAGAAACACTGAAGGGCATTTTTGTCAATTTATTTTAAAATTCTCAGGAGGCACAGGAGGTAATTTATGGGGTGCAGGAAGCAATTTACTCAACTTCAAAATTGGAAATGGCCCATATGTAAAAAAAAGGTAGACAAAAAGAAGTGTGGTTGAGAAGGCTAGAAGAGTAGCCATTGTTAAAAAAAGGAAATAAAAGGAGAAGAAAACCTACAAAAGTATAAGACTTGCCTCAACTCTCAAATAGCTGAAATACGTTTTCCTCCTCTAAAGAAAAGTTAAAATAAAAATATTCAGATCAAAAAGTTGTGTTAGGCTTTCAGTAGCCAATATAAAATTCATCGATATATTGAACATGGAAAACTATTGACTTATGATAGATTTTTCCTAATGTTAAGTTATTACTTGAAAGTAACATGTTGAACTAGGTAATTGTATTAAATATAATGTCAAATGAGTTAGAGTCACTGTATTATCGTCCAAATGTAATGTTAAATGAATAAGGATTCTCACATTTTACTAGAAGAGCGTGGGTAAAGAAGCTACTTTGGAAGTTTTAGAATAAGCTTTCTTATTTGGGATATGAGTACTTGTCAAGTAAGTCTATGGAGGTGATAATCACCTTGCACAAAAATTCAAATCTATATCAACATAACAAACATAAATCGCTAAATATATTAATATAATTTATCTCTTAATTTTTATGTTTAATTATTACGCTAAATAAACTATTAATGGTTATTATAAATTTAAATATATATTTCTCAAAAATATTCTTATTTTAATTTTATTGATTGTTATTCTATGAAGCCTAAAAAGTAGGAAGTTGCTACATTCACTCCCCCTCTTTACTTACACACTCTCCTTTTCAGTTTATTATCCAAAAATATCATATTTCAAAATATATACTCCCCTATTGACAGTTCTTCTGGAAAAATCACCCAATCCCAAGAAGACTTCACACAACAGGGGATTTTGTAAGGATAAACTTTATCCATTCCTTTATCTCTGTATTTTTAGGTGGCCTATCACCAATGGATGCTCTGTCATCAGGTGGGTAGTGTGAGGTTTTCTAATTGAAAAGGAAGTGTGTAAGTAAAGAGAGGGACTGAATATAGCAACTGCCCACAAATAGTAGTAAGCCCAATCCATACATCATGGTGGGAATTCACAAAAAAAAAAAGAAAAAACTATTGCGGGTTAAAACGGAACGTTTTGTAAAAGGTTGTATTTGTGAAGTATAAACCCATATTTTCACACGACCAAAACCCTCGCGCTCTCCATTCGCATCTGAACTCTCTCAGTCGCTTCTCGAACCCTACCTTCTTCCGCGGTCTCTCTCTCTCTCTCTCTCTCTCTCTCTCTCTCTCTCTCTCTCTCTCTCTCTCTTCATTTTTCTGTGTATTTTAACTACTTCGTGCATTTTAATTCTCGTTGTTCTCTTCCTTCGCAAAGTTCCTTTCCACTGTGCATTGCATCAACTTCGCATTTCAAATTGTGTTTTTTTCCTTCGTCCATTTCTTACCTTCGCATAAATCCATGCTCCTTTCTGTTGTCCGAGCCAAACCCTATTGTTTCTTTTTTGGTTAGGACGGTGTGAATGGATACGTAGACATTAGTTTTACTAAGATTTATGAACTCATTAGTTAATAGAACTAAGAATTGCATTTGCTGTGCTTAACCTAGGACCAGCCATAACTGATTAACGTTTTATTCAGTTCTTTTGGTAGATTTGTGTTATATTGTAGCTTGATGGTAGATTGTGATCTGGGAAAAATCACTCTGTTTTTATAGGTAGCTTTAGTAAGTGTAAACTGAGTGATATATATATTATGAGAGGAGTGGTTTATTGTGAAAGGTGAAAGCTACATACAATGTAATCAAGCCCTATATATGTATAGGGCAGTGCCTCCTCAGGGTGAGGGGGCCTCTGCCTCCATTTTTTGATACGCGATATTGTTAATATTATTTTCAGATTGGCTTCCCCACCTTAGTATGTTAGTCTAGCTCTTCCTTACTTTGTATAGAGTGTAGATGTAGATACTTTTTCTGTGATTGATTTATTGACAGGATATGTTTCTCTATTCAGGTGATTGCAATTGAATTCCTGTAATGGCGGTGAGTTACTTGCTACTAAATTTGTTATTTTTCTTTCCTTACTCCTTTTATTTTTCCCTTCATCTGAGGATTTCTTTTGTGGTGAATGCTATAGATTGATAATATTTTTAAACATGAAGCCAGTGAAGAAAAAGGAGAGCGGGCCAGAATGGTGAGCTTGTTATGATTTTATGTTTTGGTTTGGTTTGGTTTGTTATGATTGATATACTACTGATCTGTATCAGCAAATATTACCATGAAAAGTTGGTTAACTTTATCTATGTGTGTTTTATGATTTGGTCTTGTTCAGGCTTCTTTTGTTGGAGCCATGGCTATTGCTGACTTGGTGAAGACAACCTTGGGGCCAAAGGGAATGGTAAAATCTCTTCTTCACTCATTACTATATGTGGTGGTGATAAATGATTTTATTTTTTACTCTTAACTAATTCATATATCTTGGATGTGATAACTGCAGGATAAAATTTTGCAGTCAACAGGTAGAGGACGTGAAGTTACTGTCACTAATGATGGTGCTACAATCTTGAAGTCGCTCCATATTGATAACCCAGCTGCTAAAGTCCTTGTTGGTATCCTTATAATTTTTTTTATTGTTGTGGTGTAAGCAGCTTATTAATTTTGGATCTTGGAGAGAGCTAATGTGAAATGCTTGTTCATGTTATTAAAAGGGGTTGAAAGTAACGAAAATCAATAGATTTTAACCATGGAAAACTCAACACTGATTCCAAAGCAAATGGTCTAGGTTTTGAATTCTAAAGTACATGACAAACTCTTAGTTCCATTCCATAACCTTAAACCAAATTGATGTCTGTTTGGAGCAAAAACCAAAATATATGTTAGGATTTTGGATAGGTTAAAGGCCACTACTAACCTATGGAACCTGCAATTTTTAAAGACACAGACAAAGATGCTTCTATCTTGTATATGAATCCACAAAAAGAGATACAAAAGTGCTTTGTTGCAGTTCATCACTGAATGGATCTAAACTATGAAGCACAGACTTTGACACGGACACTGGACACGACATGACACAGACATGGACACTACGACACGACTAATGTCTAAAATATAGGACACGGTGACACCGCATACACCCACAAAGAGAGAGACTCTCATAAAATGAAATATGAGTAAAATATAACAAAATATTTAAATTAATGGTATATTCATTTTTGTAAACCAACCTTCTATGTTTTTCAAGTGTTTGAGTTGTGTAAAGGTGTTTGCCTAATTGTCTAAGCCAACAAAAAATCATTTTTAAACTGAAAACCTAATAAGAAGTGTTGGGCAAGTGTTGAACAAGTGTGGGGGTGTGTCGGTGTCCAAAATGTGTCCGACACAGCGACACTTCAAACAAGGGAAGTGTCTATGCTTCATAGGAACTAAACAATTTGATGCAGCATAAGTAAAGAAAAGCAGAAAAGGCTCTTCAAATTTCTCAAAATAGTAATTCCAGAACTCCTTCTACCTGAGAACCATATAAAGTAGATAGCCTTGGAATATCCGTAAGTATAGGAGAGTGGCTTAACAAAAATGGCTTTGGGTCATGCCTCCAACTGGGGGATTAATGGACGCGTTGGTAATGCTGCTGCCTTTTGACTTATAGTTCACGGGTTCAAATCTTGGAAACAACTTCTCTACTTTTGGGGGTTTTGGGTGGGGGTAAGGTTGTGTATATACCTGATCCAGATCCCACTAGGTGGGAGCCTTGTGTACTTGGTCACTGTTTTTAATACCTGTTCAGTTATTAATGCGAGCATTGGTGTGGATTTTTCTTTGCATGTTTAAATCATAAGATAACCATCCTTAATGCAAGTTAGACATATCAAAAGTACAAGATGATGAAGTTGGGGATGGAACTACCTCAGTTGTTGTATTGGCTGGTGAACTTTTAAGAGAGGCAGAAAAGCTGGTTGCAGCCAAGATTCATCCTATGACAATAATATCAGGTTCATTTCTTTGTTTTTCATCAATGGTCCAACTGGCCCTTATGATGCAAATTTTGTTGTGTTTTCATACCAACAAAATTTCTACTTGCAACTTTATTGATTCAAATTGTGAGTACGAGGCAATTTACCCATTAAGTAATTATACTGGATAGGAAAGCAACACCTTCCTTATTCTGCATCATCCATTTTTAATTTGCATTTTAAATAGCACGTTTTCCTTTGGTGTCTAGCATCTTTGAATGTTCCTTTGAAGCTAGTGAATGTAAAACCTACTTTCTGTTAAAATTTTAATCACTATGGCTTTCTAATTAAATTAAGGATCAATTGTGAATGGTTGTGATTGAGAGGTAGTAATTAAAGTAATCAATGAAATAATTTCCATTCTCATTCTTTTGTTTTCTTTCCAACTTCCAATGCTGCCTGATCTTTACTTACTTTTCCCCCCATTGTTTTTAGGTTTCCGAATGGCAGCAGAGTGTGCTCGTAATGCTTTGTTGGCGAAGGTTGTGGACAACAAAGCAGATTCTGGTATTGTTGTTTCTCCCCCCTTTTGGATACAAATTTTTCAGGGTTGTATCATTGTTCTGTAACCTTTTAATACATTGTTATTACTATTATTTAATACATGAATTTATTTTATTGTCCAGAGAAATTCCGGTCAGACTTATTGAACATTGCAATGACTACTTTGAGCTCCAAGATTCTCTCACAGGACAAGGATCATTTTGCAAAATTAGCTGTGGATGCTGTAATGAGACTAAAGGTGAACTGTGCCTATCCTACATAATGCCAGTTTTCAATTTTGGTAGATTTAGCTAGTAGCATCTCTGCTGTTTGCCAAGTTGTCACCTTTAGACACCAGATTCAATCTTGATCTATATATTTTTCTTCATACTTGGCTTAAAAACTTACTTAAAAGTATGTTATTTGGAAGTTAGATTACAAAAAACTTGTATATGAATATGATCTGACAGTTTTATAATAGTTTTTTACAGTATGAATGTGGCAATTCAAATTTCTTCCAATTCATAAATAACAATGAACTAAATTTTTTTAAGATGATTTCATAATAGTTAGTTTGGAATACTTTGTAAAGACTCAAATAATTGGTTGAAACTTTTCTGGGTTATGGCAGTTTTTCATTTAAAGAAGTGAATTTTTCCTTTTCTAAATGATCTAAATTAGGAAGTGTTATTTAGTTGACTTGTTAACTTGTAATATAGTTATTCAAATTTTTTTTTACTCTGCAGACTATGCAAACAGATCTGCTTATTTGTCGAAGGATTTTGTTTATTAGTTTGAGCTATAATGTGATTAAGTTAACTATGTCTTTTCATGTTTTCATTTTCTTGTATCTAGCTTTTTAATGATGTGTTTCAAATGCAGGGAAGCACTAATTTAGAATCTATCCAGATTATAAAGAAACCTGGAGGCTCGTTAATGGATTCATTCTTAGATGAAGGGTAATATTGCTGAAAAGTTAGATTATTTTGCAGTTTACAAATAGGAATGCTTCAACTTGTTTACTGAATCTTGGTGCATCTTTTTATAGAGTTGCACAGGCAGTTTTCAAGCCATTTAAATAAAGTCAAATGCTTATAAAAATTTTCAACTTCTATACTCTTTTCTTGCATAATGAAGGATTTTGTTTTAATAATCTTGTTATTTATTTTTCAAGCATTGCTTATCCTTTTATTACTCTGGGTAAAAAGTAAGCTTTCTTTCTGTTTTTAATTTTTTGGTCAGATTCATTCTTGACAAGAAAATTGGTATTGGACAACCCAAACGGATAGAGAATGCAAAGATACTGGTGGCAAACACTGCCATGGACACAGACAAAGTGAAGATATATGGTGCACGTGTTCGTGTTGATTCTATGGCTAGAGTTGCTCAAATCGAAACAGCTGAGAAAGAGAAAATGAGAGAAAAGGTGCAGAAGATAATAGGTCATGGTATCAACTGTTTTGTTAACAGACAGTTGATTTACAATTTTCCAGAGGAGCTCTTTGCTGATGCGGGAATATTGGCTATTGAGCATGCTGATTTTGATGGTATTGAGCGTCTGGCTTTGGTAACTGGCGGTGAAATTGCGTCAACCTTCGACAATCCTGAGTCTGTTAAGCTTGGGCATTGCGACCTTATTGAGGAGATTATGATTGGCGAGGATAAACTGATTCATTTTTCTGGTGTTGCTATGGGGCAGGCATGTACAATAGTTCTGAGAGGGGCTAGGTACTTGTTACTCTTCTATTATTTTAAACCCCTTTCCAGTGTTCGTTTACTTAGGCATTTTATTATTGATAACATATTACATCAAGTCCTTTTTTGTCAGCTGAAGTTTTATATGTTAGCAGTAGCATTTGTTTTTAATGTTTTGTTCGATTCAAGTATAATCACTACCTATTCATGGTGGATTATATTACTAATTTTTTTGCTGTTTCCATGCTGATTTAATGAAATTTCAGATCTAGAATCCTGTATATATTTACTTTCAGAATATTGGATATGATTATTGAGCCCAATGATTTGACTTTTGAGTGCTTGAATTTTGAATGTTACTTATGCATGTCTTCATTACTTAATGTATGCTCATAGCATCATACTGAGTTAGTTTATGCCTTTTAATCTTTATGTAGTCCTGTCCAATATTTTGGATTGTTTCAATCGATGCATTCTGAGCTGGACATGTGTAGGAGTGTTTTCTTTGCATGGGTAGACATCTTTTTTTCAACAAACTTGAATGAATGTTTTTTCATTTGCTCTTTAAGTATGATATATCTACTTTTCTTTCAGCCACCATGTTCTTGATGAGGCTGAAAGGTCATTGCATGATGCCTTGTGTGTGCTATCTCAGACTGTCAATGACAGTAGAGTGTTGCTTGGAGGTGGGTGGCCTGAGATGGTGATGGCAAAAGAAGTTGATGTGTTGGCTAAGAAAACTCCTGGAAAGAAGTCTCTTGCTATTGAGGCATTCTCCCGTGCACTCTTGGCTATTCCAATGATCATTGCTGATAATGCTGGTTTGGACAGTGCTGAGTTGATTTCTCAGCTCCGAGCAGAGCATCAGAAGGAGGGCTGTACTTCTGGAATTGATGTTATTTCTGGCTCTGTAAGTATTGAAACTAGAATTGTGTGAATTTATTTGAGTGGGCATCGTTTTTGAACTGCTACATCTGGATGTATGATATTGCTACATTTCCTTTTTCTCTTGGGTTGGTTGTACGAGGTGCAGTCTTGCAGGAATATGTTCATAAGTTTTTTGATTTAATTTGTAATGTTTTATTGTTGTCTATATGTAGGTAGCTGATTCTTTTATGATTTCCCCATTAACTGGTTATATACTGATTTTTTGGTATAAAGCTTTTAATTAAATTTCCCATATATATGTCTGTTATTTACATCCCTGCTGGACATGTTCATTCTGGTTACGTGCCTAATGCTATGTGCGTGTATAACTGATTAGTAGGAGCAGGCTTTTAACATGATTTTTTTAGTCTTAGAAAAGTATCCTGTGCTCTTTCTATTTTCTGTTTGGCTAACTTACTTTGACCCATGTTGTATTTCTGGAAGGTTGGAGACATGGCTGAACGTGGAATATCCGAAGCATTCAAAGTCAAGCAAGCTGTATTGCTATCTTCGACAGAGGCAGCTGAGATGATCCTTAGAGTTGATGAAATCATCACTTGTGCTCCCAGGAGGAGAGAAGACAGAATGTAAAATATGAGGGTCTTACTTTGGATGCTTGGGGTGCCATGGCATTTTCTTGCGTAATTTTACGGGTGCTGTGATATTGATCTGGTGGTTGTGATTGGAAGAACTGGTTGTAATGCTAAAAAATTGTTAGGTAAATTTTGATTTGTTTTGGAACCCAGTCGCATGCCAGTGGGGTGGGTGGCAGGGTCAGGTTGGTGGATAAATTTTACGTAGAACCATTTGTTCCTACCCTGCAATTAGAGTTAATTATGTCTATTTGAATTTAAAGACATTATCTTTTACTTCATTCTTCAATGAAGATATCTTCTGAGATTTATCGATAACTTGCGTCTTTAAAGATTCTTCCATCCTTTACAAAGAATTTAGAAATATCGGCTCTGCCTTGTATGTATGTAGACGAGTTGTACGCAACCCAAACTTGATTGGCATTTGTTGAAACTTATTTTTTTCCCCCTCTAATCCAATTTTGCCCCTTTTTATTTTTTATTTTTTTATTTTTCATTTCCTCTTATCCACACTTTTATCTGTTTTGCTGAGGAGTATTGCTTCAAGTACAGCCGCACATTGGAGCTATCGGAATCACCTTATACCGTTGTGTCCTTTTCTTTTCCTTCCTCTTGTTCTCTTTCCTTGCTTCTCCTTCCCCTCTTCTCTTTTTTACTTTTGCTGGTGATGATGATGAGGTAGTTGCTGACTCACTGTGGATGATGGCTTCCTGAGTGTGATGATGACAGGTTTCAGGTTTTGAGATGTGTCGCTACTGACCAAGACTTTTGCATCTACAATGGTGACCTCTCTTGTGAGATTTTCCGGTGCAACTTCCACTCAATACACTATTTTGCATTCTGGAATTTTTTTTATAGATCTATAATTTGTAATTTGGTCTTGATTCTATGTTTAGATTTATGTGGAGGTGGCAATGCATGGTGGTGCTGTCATTGTGGCCACCATGTTTGGTTGCGGGATAAGGAAGAAGGATAAGAGAAAAAGGGGAGGAGAGGTTGGAGTCCCCCTAGAAATTGCATTCCAAAGCGGTGTGGTGGTCAAAGTAAATGAGAAGAGATGAGGGAAGGTAAAAAATGAATTTTGATGGTGTTATGAGGGGTTAATCATTAGTGAAGGTGGAGACAATTGATAATTAAAGCATAAATCGGGACTAAATATGATATGCCATGTTGAAAATGGGAAATTAGATTTGCTATGTAATTCATTTTTTGATTTCCCATTGTTCTTCTTTGGGATATGATCTGTAATTCATTTTTTGAAAAGCCTCGTAATAGTCAGCATTGAGGTTGGTAGACTGATCGACTTGATCAAGTTCTCTTCAACAATCATCAATTTGATCTTTGAACTATTTCCTGAGATTTATATTGCACAAATTCATCTCATCCATGCAAGCTTGGATTCTTGAAAGGAAGTCACCTTGAGCATCTTTTGCCTATGCATGTTGAACAATGCCTACGAGTTCATGTTCTAGGAGCCAAGAATTTTTGAAGCGAAAAGGCTTGTTGGTGTGTCTCCTTCTTCGAGCATCTAAGTGGATAACAATGGGAGAGTGGTCATATTTTGAAGATATTCCATTGGAGAGCTTGAAGTTGGGAACAAATTGATCCATTCAAGAGTTGCCAAGCTATGATCTAATTTATCCTCAACATCATCATATTTTTCACCTCTCCTAGCCTAGGTGTACTGATATCCTTCAATTTGGAGATTGTGCAAATTACAACCAATGATAGCTTATTTGAAACCATTTAGAAGCATGTAGGATGATCCACCAAACCAATTTTGTCTTCATTGGAAAGAAAATCATTGATGTCTCCAAAAATGCACTAAGGGAGGGAAGTGTTGGTTTCCAGAGATCGAAAGAAGTTCCAAGAATCCTTTATTCTTTCTCTTTCTAGAAAACAATAGAAACATGTTAATCTCCAAGTTGGAAAGCATGCCTGATGAACTTGGACATTGATAAAATTGGAAGAGAAGTTAAGATGACAATGCAAAGGATTTCTCCAAAGAGCTAACCCTCCAATTCTACCGTTAGCATGTAAGAGTTAAAACCAAGTTGAGTTTTTATTTCTTCAATGCGTTTGGAATGAACTAGGGTTTGATATAAGAAAATCATATCATGTGATAGTTTCAGACTAGGTCTCGAAGGGTGAAAATTGCACTCGGGTTGCCTAAGCCCTGACAGTTCCAACCAAGAAGGGGCATTGTCCTTGGCAGGTTTGGCTGCTAGGGTCCACCATTAAAAAAGAAGTGTTGGAATTAGGGTTAGGGTTTGATGTAGGTTGGAAAGTTTCTTTTATGTTTTGAAACTGGTCTTTTATGTATCTTAACACAAGTTGCTGTCGAGAATAGGATGAAAAATTACTGCCAATCATAATATAGGTTAAAGTGTTTTTATGTGGAGGTTAACGTGCATTAACATCCCCGATATTTAAGAGAATTGAATCAGATGCTCTAAATCTGATACTCTATTTCTAACTTTCCCAAATTTATAATTATTGAACTCTTGATCTTTAAATTTAGGTTTCATTTAGGATGATTGCAAGTTTTTGGTTTTTTAATTTTAAAGTACAAATTTAAAATAAAATGAGTTTGGTTTTGTCCAATTTTAAAATATTTTTCCTTTAAGTTTCAAAATCAATATCTTTTCTTATTTTTAATTTCTTCAGTTGCCTCACCTTATCTCTTGTATAGTAACTGATGTCCCACATGACACAAAGAATAACTTGGTGTCTCGTGGTGGGAGTATGTAGTTGGCTTGATGTTTGTGGCAGCGTATAGAGTAGGTATGTTTTGGTGTGGTTGAGTCATGTATGTTCAACTGAGATGCTAAATTGATAGGTGTAATAAGTAGCCTTGTCAAATAGAGATTTTTTCTTTTGACCATTTTTCAATTGCTAATACGACAGATAATGACTGCAACTACTAAGAATACTACTTACTTGATGGTGAAATATCAATTGTTTGTTGAATCCTATGAATTGCGTGAAAGTAGTATACTCCAAATTCGGGAGTTCAGGAGTTTTATAAAACTCTATGGATGTAAAAAAAAAATATGAATAAAAAATTTCGCTGAATTGAATTGGATCCATGAATACAAGAAATAGCGAAAATTCTTGATTTCTCAGTATCTCACTTCCAAAATCTAGGATTTGAATTGATGTCCTTCATCAAATCCTCCTAATTGCATTGATTTATCCAAAAAAATTTATCGATCTTTGGTGGTAGTGTACTGAGTAGGTGTGTTTTGGTGTGGTTGAGTCGTATATATATGTTTAATTGGGATGGGATGCTAAATAATAGTTGGAGTTAATTAAGCTTTTTAAGCCACAAATTAAAATGAAGGACTCTAATTCACTAACATGTCTCCTTAACGTTGAAAGTGATCACAATTGACATGATTGCATTTTGTTAAGGGAGGTAACTGCTAGCCGGTGTTTTAGTGGTCGTTTGCTATTCTACTCATTACGAAGGAACAAGAAACAACTGATCAAATAGCATCAACTCCACCTTTGGTTGTAATTTTATAAATTTACAAGAAATTAACAAATACACATAAGATCTTGATGAAATTTCATTAAGCCACTGATAAACTTCCGTCTTCATAGATTTATTTATCCTGCAATTCAAGTTTTTTAAAACTCTAAAAGTAGTTATTACGTAAGTTAAATTACCCCCATAGAAGACTGAATTTAACTGGTAAGATAAAATATATATACCAAAGACAACCAAAGTTTATAGGAATGGAAGGGTAGATTATATTTATTTGCTCTCTTGATTTCCAAGCTTTAGTTGGTGCAGTGTTTTATTTTTCTTTAAAAACTTTGATTGTTTTACAATACCAAAATGTAACTAGGTATTTCCAACTATACCCTTACACATACTAGAATGTTTAAAAGGATTACCTATAATAACTTTAATTGTTACAAGATATTTATAATGGAATATTAATATTATTTCTTAGTGAAATTTTCATTGAAAAAGAATACCATTCCATCAAAAGGCTGTACATGGGACATGTGCTTGATGCTATTGATATTTCTGATAAATTTGAAGAACAAAATATCAATAATTATAAATTAGAATAAGTTATACATAAAGTAATTGAAAATAATATAAAATTTATAGAATGATAAATAAAAATATTTTAGTCAAAATTTGTATAAATTAAATATTTCTTAATTTGTGTGTAAAATATCAATAATTACAAATTAAAATAACTTATAAATAAAGCATTTTTTTTATTAGTTATACTAGTAGTACTTTATATTGATCGCATAAATTTTACTCTCTGAATTTAAATATAAATAAAAAATTATTTCACATTAACTAAGAAAATTGATTAACAATATTTAATTGCATCAATCTTAATTTAAAATAACTTATTTTCCTAAATCATCCTTTATTGGAATTTGATATATAAAAAAGAGTAATTGAAATTAACACTCCTATTAAATAAAATGTATTTTAGATATAGACTAATTAAATAGAATAAAATTAATTAAAATTTGATTATATTTTTATTTTGCTTATATTCAAATCTGAAGGGAGAAAAGACAAGGAAAGTACTTTATATTGATCGCATATTTTTGGCATTCGTGTCATCAAATAGTTAGAGGTTTTCAAACTAATAATTTAAGATGAAGTGATTGGTCATTAATTCGGAATATAGAAGTTAGGTTTGTGAACTTCAATTATTTGCATGCATTAATATTTCCTTCCCTTGTCCCTACTATATTCAAGACATAGACTCCTTTATTTAATTGACCAGAACTAGAAAATTTAGTGCCCATTTTTTTTTTTGAGGGAAATAGTTGACTCAGTCAAAGACAAAAAGAAGAAGAAGACATTAGTATTGAAAATTGCATTATGTTTCTAAAATTAACCGTGTGTTTGCCTGGAGAAATAATATTAAAGAAAATAATTGTACTTTTTTTGAATCTACACGTTTTATACTTTATCTTAATTAAAAAATCTCTCTTTTATTTTCATTATCTAAACTAAACACTCCCTTAAACAGTTGGGATTAACCATACTAGTTTCGATTTTTATTATAATGTCCAACTTAAAATTGTAGTTTAATCTTTGTTATAATGTTCAATCTAAAAACTTTCTTGCATTATTATTTTTTTCTGTAGAAAAAATGCTCTTAATTAAAGTCAATTATAAAATAGCCTGATAGTGAGAGAAACATAACCTGTTAAATTTATGAGTTTTGTCTATATATGTGAGTAATTTTGGGAAAAAAAATATTAACATAAGACAAATTTAATGTTACCAAAAAATTAACTAATTTTCTTAATCATGGTAAATTAGTTAATTGGACCTTATACTATCATCATCTCATTATACTTCTTCTGCCCCATTATAATTGTAGTGTAATTTTTTTTATACAAAAGGAATTGTTATTTTAGTTTTTCAATGTAACAATTAATTATATTTTTTTCACTTATATTCCTTAGGATGTTAAATGTGGACAACAAAATCTATAAATGATGTGATGTTGATATAAGATTAATTTTATAAAATTATCATTCTCTTTCATCTATTTATTATTTTTTCTTAGTATGTGTAAAACAACTTAGGACAATTATTATTTTGCAATAAATGAAGTAATTATTGTCATGAAATATTTTACATAGATAAAGAAAAATAATAAATGAATGACATAGAATAGCAATTTTACAAGATTAACCCAATCATCATTAATTTACTTCATTCCTCCTTAATTATAAGATATTTTTAACTAATTCATGTCCTTAAGAAAAGTAGTTATCGTATTAAATTTATCAATTATTTGTACTATTATTTCAAAATTATTCTTTTATTTTCTATCTATCCAGTTACTTGTTTCTCATTAATGTTTGGAGATAAACTAATTAAGAGTATGTAGAAAAAAATAATTAATGCATCTAAAAATTAAAAAAAGGGTCTTATAAAAAGGGACAAATAAATTTTTGAAAAGATGAAAGGATGAAGTTTTTTTAGTTTTTGTTACCATCATTAATATTATAAGTGATATAATTGAAAAAAAGTAATTAGTGTTACATTAAAAATTTAAAATGATAATTATTTTGAAAACTTTTTTTTTCTTACAAGACAATTATTTCGAAACAAAGAGAATATTAATAAGGATCGGATGTATAATTTTTTTCACTTAATTACTTTTCACTCAATTAATTAATGTATGGAAAGAGAATGACTGAAATTTTCTCTATCAATCCTCCTAAGAGAGAGAAATAAATATATTTACAACATTTATTATTAATGATTAAAAATTAAAAAATAATTAAGATATTTTGATCAAAAAGTAATTAATGCAGTCTTATACAAAATAACAAATATTTTTTTAAAAGAATCTTATATATAGAAACAAAGATAATCTTTCAATAAATACTTTTTTACTATTGTATAAAAAGTATTAAATAAAAAATAAACACATTTAATATTTTAGAAATATTATATTCATATATTCATCTATAGAAATACATTCTATAAAGTAGTAGAGAGATCTATAAGGATATGATATTTCTCGTGAATTAATAATTTGATATATTAATTGTTTTAAAAGTCATATTTAAAAGAAAAAATATTTTAAAATAAATATCATAAGATTTTTATATTTTTCCCCTACTAATACCTCTAATAGGTGTTATTTTAGTCTTTTAGCTTTTTAATGTAATATTAATATTGAACTTAATTTTATAAAATTATTATTATTTTATTTATTTATTAATTTTTTTGTCTCTAAAATAAGATTCTTTTAAAAAAATATTTGTTATTTTGTATAAG
>PYAF01006307.1:311031-340342 GCA_007407185.1 Glycine tomentella | reverse complement strand
AAATAAGTACTAATTAAAGCCCCCTATAAACTTGATTCTTTTTGTAAATAGACATCATAAATTTTAATTTTGTCTTAATTTAATTTTAAACCCTTTTTATAAATAGACACCATAAATTTTAATTTTATTCTTATTTATCCTTAAACTTTACCTTCTTTATAAAATGAGACCTTGAAAATTAATTTCAATCCAATTGATCCTTATAATTTACCCATTTTGCAAAAGGATCAATTGGTAAAGTTTAATTGGATTAAAATTTTAAGAACTAATTAAGTTAAAATTAAAATTTATGATATATATTTTCAAAAGGGTAAAGTTGAAGAGATTTGAATATTCCTTTCTTTTTAGTTTATGGGAGAAACTTAATCCATTTTAATTTTTTTTTATTTTCTTGATCTCTTATAAATACTTATTAAGAAATTTATCCAAACGTAAACTAAGTATGAGCTGATATGTTTGCCAAAAATCAATTTCAGGGCAAATTTACACGGATGGCCAAATGCCTATGTATTTACAAAAGCGATGGGGGAGATGATTTTGTTCAATATGAAAGGTGATGTACCTTTGATCATCGCACGCCCTACTACAGTACTCAGCACTCACTCTGAACCATTCCCCGGTTGGATTGAAGGTATGGGGTATGTGTTTTGAGAATGATTTAAACACCCATTTTGGTAATTAAAAAATAATTTACACACCCATTTTGGAGTGTATAGGTTGGAAAAAAGAGATATAGAAAAGAAAAAAAAATATAAATATGATAAAAAAGAATGATAGATGAGAAGAAAACAAATGTTCAACATATATATATATATATATATATATATATATATATCCCACTTTTTGAGTGTATGGATGGATAGAAAAGGGAGATACAAATATATATAAAAATAGAGAAATAGAAAAAAATAATAGATGTGTGTCATAGAGATATGAAGACAGGGACGAGAAGAAAATTAGGACAGAAATGAGATAAAAGAGAAGTTTGATAATAATAATAAATCAAGAAGAAATTTGGATAAAAACAAATGAAATACATTATGCATATATATCATATCACTCTTAAAGGTATCTTTCTTTTACTTCTTTTTCTCTCGTAATATAAACTAGCTAGTTTTGGTGTACACACATAACATTGTTTAGAAAGTGGATATAAGAGTATAATTATTCTTTAATAATTTAATCACGTGATTGCAGAACTGTTGATGTTTTTGTTGTCTTGTACGGTAAAGGAAAATTAAGAAGATCGGTTGGTCGTCGGAATACAATTATCGACGCGGCAAGTTATCCATAATTTATTCTTCATTTTTCCCTTACTTTCTCTCATTTTTTTTTTTTTTACATACAAATGATTATGACTTCACTTTTAAAAATGAATAATTGAAATGATCATTAATATGATGCAGATACCAGCTGACATGGTGATAAATTCCATGATAATAGCAGTATTCGAGGCTCAATATTCAAAGAGCCTTTCCAAGACATTGGTTTACCATATTGGTTCTTCGTTGAGAAATGCATTCACAATTTCCTATCTTGAGGATGTAGCCTATCAATACTTCACAAAAAATCCTTTGATCAACAAAAATGGAAAACCCTTGGCTATCTCCAACAAAGTTAGGTGGATCTCTAGCATGAGTTCATTTGAAAGATACGTGAAGATTCGATACGTACTACGTCTAATGGTTTGAACCTCAAATCTCTACATCAACTGAATAATTTTAGGCTAGAGAAATAAAGTTTATAAATACTATTATTATTGATTTTAATTTGAGAAAAGACGTAGGAAAGAAAAAAAAATATAAAGAATAACGTGAGTTTAATTTGGAACAGTTATATAATTTTTTTATTAAATAAGTCTCATATTTAAATATATTTAAAATAATTAAATAAAAAGATAATGCTTTATTATTTTATGAATAAAAAATAAAATAAAAAATTAATTTAAAATTTGACACCAACTTATTCACTAATAACATTATAATAAATTCAAATTAAAAATAAAAATTGCCTTAATTAATAGCATCTAAGACACATTCAACAACAATTCTCTTTCCCTTGGATATCTTCTTCAGAAATTCAACATGTTGATTAATATTGTTGTAAAACTATTACTTCTTTCACATGTGATAGAGACTTGACCTTTTTACTTTTAAGGTTCTTAGTCAGGAACTTTAAATACTTCTCATTCTGCTCAACTCTTTCACCTTTCTCCCTCAAGTGTATCTTCTTGTTTGTATGTTTTTGTGCTATACCTGTAATTTTTTCTTTAGTTGAACTACTTTGGGATTGCTATTTTAGAATTAACTTGTTTTTCTTGAGCTTTCCGCCTTTTGAGAGGCAATTCATTGGTATTCTCTTTTATTAGAAAACGATTTGTTTCTCCTTCGATGGATTTAAAACAAAGTTTTTTCCTCTCATTTTTACTTTGAGAATATCATTGTCTTCTACATCTTTAATCAAACAAATTTTGTTTTCAAACAACACTCTTTATAACCTTTCTCAACTAGTTATCCAACGTTCAACAAATTCTGATCAATTTTAGGAACATACAACACATCAGAAATGAGATTTGTACCTTTGTTGGCTGAGATTGCTACAGTTCCCTTTCCAATCACAGTGATGAAACTTGCCATCTCCAACTCGAACCTTCAATGTGCTTATATTGCTCGATTCCTTGAATAAATCCTTGTTCTTTGTCATGTGGTTAGTACAACCACTGTCAATAAGCCAATTTTGACTTGATTAAATACTAGAGAAACATGTAGCAGCAAATAGGTACTCCTCCTTCGGATCAGCAAACTTTGCAGCTTCACTATGTGGTTGATTCTTGTTTTTGCAAATAACAGCTTCATGCTCCATTTGATTACACTGACTGCGCTTAGCATAAGGTCTTTTCCAGCATCTGAATGGAAGACGTCATTTCTTTCCATAGTGTTGGCAAGGCGGATAATATTTCTTCCAATTTCCTTTTGCATTGGTTGATGTTGAACTTGATCTCGTTCTATCAAAGTTCTTGTTTTTCTTGTATTTGGTCGCATTCTGGTGCTTGGCTAGTAAAGCTCCTTCAACTATTGATTCTTCCCTCATCAGCCTTCTCTGATCTTGGGCTTGCAAGACATGTATCACTTGTGTCAACGAGATCTTGGATAGATCCTTTGTAATCTCCAAAGTAGTTATTGATGCTTCATATCTCTTAGGCACTGTAACCAAAAAAATTTCAACAATTCTGGAATATGCTAATGTAGTGCCTAGTAATCTAACCTTGTTAGCGATTCCTAACAATTTGTCTGAGTACCCTTTAATTGTGTCGATTCCTTCATATTTTGCAACTCAAATTCTCTCATTAGGTTTAGCATTTGCATGTCACGAATGTGCTCATCCCCTTCATACTCTTCCTTTAAATAATCCTAAATTTCTTTGGATGAATCAAGAGTGCAATAATCTTGGTGAAGATCTTCTGAGAAACCAGTAAATAGGCATGTCTTTGCCTTCGCCTTATTATTTTTTTTCTCCTTGAGATGCTTTATTTGGACCATGATGAGATTTTCAAGCAGCGAAAACACTTCATAATCCTCTTCCACAACATTCTACAAATCAAAAGACTCCATGTAGGACTTCTTTTTCACCTTCCAAAGGTCATAACTTTTCCCATCAAAGACAAAAGGAGCAATTTACGAGAAATTAGATTCAACATTCATTTCACATGTCCCTCAAGAAGAGAACTCTAAATACCAATTGTTGGTTTTAATTTGAGAAAAAAATGTAGGAAAAAAGGAAAAATAATAGAAAAGAACATGAGTTTAATTTGAAACATTTGACAAATTTTTTTATTGAATAAACATCATATTTATATACATTTAAAATAACTGAATAAAAAGATATATCATACTCCATTATTTTAAGAGCTGTTACTACCTATCGATAATTCAAAAATATAATTAAAAACTAATTTAAAATTTGAATCTAACTTATTTACTAACAACACAATAACTAATTTAAATTAAAAATCAAAACTTAATTGACATCTAAGACACGGTCAACAACAATTATTATTATTAGATGAACTAAAACAATAAATTAAATTTCTTTGTTATTTGCTCTCTTTGCCTTCCTTATTACTTTTCGATTCATTATTTTCTTTTCCTTGCTCTACTTTGAAGGGATTGAATGTGGTGAGTAAGGTATGTTGCCATTGTTACGATGATTTTCACATGGAAAGTCAACGAAAACTCAAAACATTGATAAAAATAATAAGACTTTATAAACCTTATCTCCTATTTGAGGGCACGTAAGTACAAAACACTCCTAAACTGAACTACTGTTTCAAACATAGTATTTATTGTTTTGTTGATCTTCGATCGTTTTGTGGAAACAGCTTTGATGACAAGAACGCAGAAATTTTACGGATGGCGAAAAACAAAGCAGGAGATGATCTTGGGAGATTTAACTTTGATCCCAGGAACATTGATTGGATGGACTATATAGTCCACATTCCTGGACTCATGAAGTATGGTGATAAGTAAGATGTAATAATATATATTTGTGGGTCGATAAGTTGTTTCATAGTACTTACCAGATTTATTAAAAAAATAGTATTTACCAGATTTGAATTGCTTGTAATTGACCTTTGAGTGCTACTGGTATATTTTTTATGTTTTAATATAATTTAATTTTCTTATAAAATAATGCTGTAATAATATGAAATTCATGTGATGTAGATCTAGACTACAAATCTGTTAGAAATAAAAACTACAAATTAGATCATATTTGGAATTAGAACTCAAAGGTGTAACATCATGTAGTATTAATTAAATAAGAACTTTTTCTTATTCTTAGAAATAATAACTACAAATTAATTAGATCATATTTGGAATAAGATTTTTTTTATCAATTTTATTCCCTTTCACAAAAAAATTAATTGGTTTGCTATCTCATACATAAATTGAAGATACTGATAAAAAAGAAGTAAATATGCGGTTTGTGATTATGGAAAGTAATAGAATTAGTTTTGCAGTGTTTGTCTCATTTCCATTTTTAATGGTCATTTCGAAGAGGGAAATCATAGATCTGATTAGTTGTGTGATTAAGTTCATATGACATGTCTAAGATTGATCAAAATCTCAAGCTAAGTACTTCTATTCCTGTGTGTCAAGCTTTAGCAGAACTTGCCTTTCTCTGATACTTAAGAGGAGGTAGTCCAGAAAGCCATTGAAAATTGTGATGTTGGTTATATGGAACAACAATCTAATTAGTTGATGGAGAACAAGAAATTGACCATTAATTGCAAAACAATGTTGTATATCATAGTTTAGATCATGGGACTGGAGATTTAGTATATATAAAAAAAAATTGAATGGAAAATGTACACATGGAGTTAGTGAAATATATCCAAACCACTTGATTAACTAAAAGAGCAGTCTATTATAATAGTTATCTCTAAAAGCTACCAATCATCATGGATGTTGTTTTAACCTTGTTCCGTTCCTTAAAAACGGAGATCCAGCAACTTGCCAGAAATCAATATGGGATCAACTCTCTCTCTCTCTCTGAAGGTGCTTATGAAGATTTAAACAACTCCAGGAAGAAGATCACAGCACAAACGAGCCACAAATTGGACGTGGGGTGTGTGCACTGTGAGAATGGAAAAAGAGAGAGTAACAGCATATGTGTACCTTTCTCCTTTGGTGTGTATGGCTATTTATGCTTACTGACCTGTGGTGAAATGAGGAAATTGCTCCTATTCTTGATCACGATCTTGAGTAGATTATTGTGGATAATAATATTCTGTATCTCCTTTGATTCTGCAGATATTTGAAACTTCAATCTTGTTTAATCTTTCTGTAAATAACTTCCTTAATTGCCTTGGGCCTTTTAAGCGTAGCCCAATATAAAATATCCGTAACAAACCTTTTGGAAACAAATGGATTTTGAAAATACTGATATTTCTACTGTCTGACTCTGACATGCAAATTATGTTCGTCCGGAGCCATTAGACATACTGCACATAAATTTGCCATACCTAAGATAGAGAATGTTGCTAAGATAAGCCTTTTGTTTTAAAATGGAATAGGAATTCACCGCGTTTATTGTTTGTGTTCTTATCTCTTGCAATGTTGAAATCTTCTTCTTTTGGGCTATGTTTCAGAATACCCTGCCAATTTGTTCACTCCATGATATGTGAAATATCAAATTATTTTAAATTATATTTGGTCGGTTTATGTTACTTAAATTGATTGTTCGAGTTTCTTCTCATATTTTGATCGTTTGGATTTGAAGTTAAAACTTATTTATTAGTGAAATATTAATTCATGGTTTAGTAAATGAAATCAATTCTACTTGGATATTAGCCTACTCGCACAAAAGTTTAAACTAAAAGTTTAAAACAAGAGTTTTTTTTTTTTTTTAATTAAAAGTAGAAGTTATTTTTTTTGGAAATATCTATTTCTTAATTTTAAAGCTCCTTTTAAGAAAGTTGTTTGGTATCATTTTTATATAATTTTTTTTTAAAACTATTTGTCTCAATCAATGGAAAAATATATTTATAAAAAAATTTAATCCACAAATTTATTTTAAACATAAAAATACATAAAAGTATTAGAATATATAAATTTAATACTTTTTAAAATTCTATGTTATTGTTCTATAATATTTTTAGAAGATAAAAAATAATTTATTTAAATAAAATTCAATAATGTCCAATTTTGTTGAAAATTTCCTAGATATGTAGATATTTAATAAACACAACCATCAACTATAGAGGAACTCAACGGCAAAAAATCAAACAAAGAAATCAGGTGAGTGTTAATGAAAGAAAGATATATTACCAAAAAAACATGTTAAAAAGTAGATATACATAAATTGAAATAATAATTCTTAATTCGTTTCATTCATTCCTTATTTTTTTTCACATATTTTCCTTCAATGTGAGGTTCTTATATATAAGAACAGTTCAACAACCTCCTAATAATACAATATAATAACAAATTGATCTAATCTTAATTCCTATTTAAATATAATAATAATAAGCTGTAACAACCTAATAAATCCTAATAATAATTTGAAATTTAAATTACGCAATTTAACACTCCCCTTCAAGTTGGTGCATGAATATCGGTTATGCCTAATTTGCAAATTGCTTCTTCAAACACTCTTCTAGGAATGACGTTGATCAACAATAGGTTCAAGAGGTGCTTCAAGATAGTTCACAGCATGTGCTTCGATTATGTGAGATAGAAAGAAAATTGAGATACGGAAAGGGATTTCACATCGATGACCTTCAAATGAAATACATGCATGGAGAATTAAGATACAAAAGGAATTCAGAAGAATCACATGTTCATGTCAATAGACTTCAAGGTTAGTCTATGAAGGATTCAGAATAATGCAACGAGTTTCACATCAATGACCTTCAAATGGAATACATGCATGGAGGTTTCAATACTGAGGTACGAGAAGGGTTAAAACGGATTTATGTTATGCCGTTTGTGTTGTTTTTGGGAAAAAGATTAAGATATGAGCAATGATTCAAGAAGGGATCGAATATGTGAAGGTTA
Source organism: Glycine tomentella (assembly GCA_007407185.1). Lineage (NCBI taxonomy): Eukaryota > Viridiplantae > Streptophyta > Magnoliopsida > Fabales > Fabaceae > Glycine > Glycine tomentella. The sequence continues at coordinate 332,786 of PYAF01006307.1, read as the reverse complement.
TGTGAGGAGAAATAAAAGTGAAATATAAGTATTGATACATGAAGAAAAGAAAAGAGATGAAAGTTTGAGAATATGAAGAAGAAAAACTCTTACAGCAACGGAAGATAATTTTTTTAATGGAGGAAACCATGACTCTCATTCATGGAGGGAACCATGACTCTTTTATGGAGGATACCATGATTTTTTCATGGAGGATACCTTGGCTCTCATTCATGGAAGGAATTATAGCTCTGATACTATGTTAAAAAGTAGATATACATAAATTGGAATAATAATTCCTAATTCGTTTCATTCATTCATCCGTTCTCTTTCATATATTTTCCCTCAACATGAGGTTCTTATATATATAAGAACATTTCAACAACCTCCTAATAATACGGCATAAGACTTTCTTAGAATTGAAAAAAATATTGCTCTAAATTTTAAAAATTTAATATAAAGAATATCACTTATTACTTTTTCACCCACTCAAAATTATTAGTCAAACTCCACCTCGGAATGAAATGAAATTTACATTATATTCCATTCTTATTTTTACAAATCAAACAATAAAATTACATTTTCTTTGATTCTATCTCCCTTATTTCACCTTTTACCATCAATCCAAATTCTTAAATTTATTCAAATACTAAGACTGTAGTGTCCAGCCGTTTTAAAACAAAGAACGTAGAGATTAATTCAATGCATATTTTACAAGGCCAGGAATAGGGGCGGATCTACATTGAAGTGAGGGTGTGCACATGCATCCCCTCACTTTAAAAAATTACATATAATTATCTAATATTTATATATTTTGCTTTCCTAATTTTATATATTTGAACCCACTTACAGTAAAATTATGTTCAACATTTACTCCAACTACATGTGTATAATAATGATAATTATCAATTTTTATTTTTTTAAATAAATTGTCTCTGCTGACCCAGACTCCTAGATCCGCCACAGGCCAGGAATATTGTGTGTATTCATCATGTAGTCTGTCCAATGAATGCTATTGGGATCAAAGTCTAATCCAGCAACCTCCATGTCAAGAAGGCCCTTTGTTGCCTTTCGTAAATTTTCTGTGTTTGCATCATCAAAGCTGTAATCAAAAGTAATCCATATCTCTCATCAGTATAAAGGTTATGAAAGTTAAGTAGTTCAATTCGTACAATATTTCTAATAATTATATACCAAGGAAATACATACATGCCCTTGAAAAACGCGTATGGTTTGTATAGTTCCACTAGTCGAATCAACCTTTTGATTTTTTGTGGTTGTCATGGTAGACATCTTGAGAGCACTGGCAAAACACTTTGTTCACCAAATTTAACACCTAGTGAATATATCAAAATCATGCACAAGGATTAGTACTATTAAACCTTAAAAGACAAGAAAAAATGTATTTGCTAATTGATTATTGGTTGAAAGAAGCCATACTTGACAACAAAGTTAACTTAGAGATGATTATTGGTTTTCCATTTTTATTTTTGAACGGGCCATTAATGAAATGGCGATAGAGGATATTATGAACACATCAAAAATTTTGAGAGGATTTCTTAACGAAGAAGAAATGTGGTAGATGCAATTCTTTGGAGTTTGATAATTTGAACAAGCAACAATTGCAGCGATCATACAATTGATAACCAAGTCTGCTGGTACCTGCATATTATTTGTCCAGACAATAGAAGTGAGTATATTTATTTATATAACGCGCACACATACAAGATACACGTGATATAAATCATGAATTAAATGTGCTATTGCAAGGATTTCAAATCAATTGGAACCTTTTACCAACATGTCAACAAATACAATAAATGTTCTCATTCATAATAAAATAATTATGAGATTTTTATTTTAGCCTTTCTCATATATACTCCCCAACAAATATATATTATTTTTTTATGATAAATATGTATAATGACAAAAGAGTAATTATTATTATCTTTAAATTTAAAAATGTACGACAAATTAATAATTAAGTAGAAACATTAATTAAGTATGATGTAAAGATATAACTAACCAAAACTAAAGTTAACTTACAGTATTCAAAATTGTGTTGGGATGACCAAGAATGCCGATAGCTATATATTACACTGTCAAGAGTTCTGTAACTACACAAAAAAATTAACCTATGATTCTTGTCATAATCAAAACCACAACTCTAAGAAAATCTTATTACAGTAAATCGAGAGATAGAAGAAAGGAAAAACTCAACTACATAAAAGGAGAATATGAGTTTAAATATACAAAGGTAAAACAGAAAAGTAACAGCAATAGAAACCTAACTGTTCACACACTAAAAACTAACTAAATATAAAGCCTAATACTCCCCCTCAAGATTGAGAGTAAATGTCTTTTACTCCCATCTTGAAAAGTAATGTTCCAAGTAAAGTGGATGGCAGAGGTTTTGTAAAGGCATCTGCAAGTTGAAGATTGGAGGTAATTGGCATGAGACGAACTCTTCCAGCCGAGACTTGATCCCGAATGAAATGACAATCAATCTCAATATGTTTGGTACGCTCATGAAACGTAGGATTACTAGCAATGTGAACGGCTGGTTCATTGTCACAAAACAGCAAAACTGGTTCAGCAGATCTTATTCCAAAGTCAAATATTAATTGAGATAACCATGATAATTCTGCTGCAGTAGTAGAGGCCATTGCCCTGTATTCAGCCTCAGCAGAAGACCTAGAGATGGTGTTCTGTTTCTTGGATTTCTATGAGACTAATGAATCTCCAATGAAAATACAAAAACCAGTTACAGATTTCCTAGTATCTGGACATGCTCCCCGGTCAGAATCTGAGAAAGCCTGCAATTGAAGAGAGGGATTAGAACTAAAAAATAAACCTTGGCCTGGCTTACCTTTTAAATATCTAAGCAAGTGATGTATAACATTCAAATGGGAACTGTGCGGATTAGCAACAAATTGACTAAGTTTCTGAACAACATAAGTGATATCAGGCCTAGACAAAGTTAAGTAAAGAAGTCTACCAATAAGTCTTCTATAAGCAGTTTGATCATTTAGGACTTCACCACTATTTTCAGTAAGATGAAGTCTTGGATCCATTGGAGCAGGAGCAGGTTTGCAAGCTAGGAAGTCTGTGTCTTCAACAAGTTGCAATGTGTAATGTCTTTGAGATAAAACAACGCCTTGTTTGGCATGAGCAACCTCCAAACCTAGAAAGTACTTGAGAATTCCTAAGTCACGAAGCTTAAACTGAGAGTGTAAGAACTTTTTAACATAGTTAATATGAGATAAAGATGGACCAACAACAATAATATCATCAACATAAATCAAAACTGCAGTAAAAGAAGGTCCAACTCCTTTGGTAAATAAAGAGTAGTCATTTTTTGATTGAATAAAACCATTACTAGTTAAAGTTTGAGAGATTTTATGATTCCACTGTCTAGAAGCCTGTTTAAGTCCATAAATAGCTTTGTTCAATTTACAAACCATTTTTGGAGCTGTGGCATTTGACTCACCCTTAATAATATATCCAAGAGGAAGGTCCATATAGACTTCCTCCATCAAATCACCATTCAAAAAAGCATTATGAACATCAAGTTGATGCATTTGCCATTTTTGAGAAGCAGTAATAGCAATTAAGGTTTTAACAGTAACCATTTTTGCAACAGGGGAAAAGTGTCAATGAAGTCAATACCTTCTTTTTATGTATAACCTTTAGCCACAAGTCTTGCTTTATGTCTGTCTAGAGTGCCATCATGATTAAATTTGTTCTTATACAACCACCTACAACCAATAGAGTGAGCATGAGGGGGAAGAGGAACAACTGACCATGTGTTGTTTCCTTCAAGAGCATGAATTTCATCTTGCATTGCATTACACCAATGAGGGTATTTGACAGCTTGATGGTAATATTGTGGCTCATAATGAGATGAGACATTAAAAATAAAATTCTTATGACTAGAAAATAGTTTTTCATAAATAATAACAGAAGATATCGGATAATTTGTAAAAGTAACTAAATCACAACCAATCAACATATTACAATGATAATTTTGAAGATATGATGGTGGTTTAGTATTTCTGACAGATCTCCTAGCAGCATGGTTTATAGGTTGATCATGATCAATATTATCAATGTTTCTTAGAGGAACAAGTTCAGTATTAACAAGCAAATCAGTTGTACTGCTTTCAGGAGTTTGATTAACAGAAACATGATTATGGTAATCCAGAAAAGGTTTTGGTAACACTAAATTTTGAAAAGGGTCAGGTCTATCATGCACATTATTCTTATTCTGAAAAGGGAATATAGATTCATGAAAAATAACATCACGTGAATAAAAAATGTGACAAGTCATAATGTCAAGCAATTTATATGCTTTTATGCCAAGAGGATAACCCAAGAAAACACAAGCTCTAGCTCTTGGATCAAATTTATTCCTATTAACAATTAAAGTATAAGCAAAAACAAGACAACCAAACACTTTCATGTAAGAGAAATCAAAGGACTGGTTATACAATAATTCAAAAGGAGATTTATTAGCTAAGAGAGAAGTAATTCTATTGATAAGAAAAGTGGCAGTAGCAATACAATCAGTCCAATAACAGAGGGGAATATGAGACTGAAAATATAGAGCCCTAACAACATTTAATAGATGTTGATGTTTCCTTTCAGCAACAAAATTCTATTGAGGTCTCTCAACACATGAATATTGGTGAATGACCCTTTTCTCCTAAAAAAATGACTGAAAGCTAACTCTTTAGCATTGTCAGACCTGAATTGTTTAATTTTCTTTCAAAACTGAGTTTGAATCATGGTGAAAAAAATGTGGAATAACATGCAAAACATCAGACTTGCTTTTTAGCAAATAAATCCAAGTAAACCTGGAACAATCATCAACAATAGTTACAAAATATTTATGTCCAGAATGTGAAGGTGTATTGAAAGGACCCCAAATGTCACAGTGTACTAAATCAAAGGTAGATTGAGAGAAATTATTGTTAGAAATGAAAGGCAATCTTCTTTGTTTAGCTAAAGGACATACAAAACAAGTATGCATATCATTCACATTTGAGTCAATAGAACAGAGTTTGTGTTTCATAGCTATAAGGCATTTATTTGAAGGGTGTCCTAATCTGCTATGCCAGATATCAGTAGTAACGGAATTTACAAAAGAAGTTTTGATAGAAGGTACAGGAGCAACAGCTTCCAGAACATATAGTCCATCCACAACATCACCCCTGCCAATCATCTTCTTGTTCAGGGTTTCCTGAATTAAGAATTTATTGTCAATGAATTGAAAAGGAACATGTATATTAGAAGTGATAGCATTGACAGATAAAAGATTGAAACGAAATTAAGGTACATATAATACATCTCTTAAAACTAATTAAGGACTGATGATAACATCACCAATATGAGAAACAGTGAAAGAAACATTATTAGGTAGAATAACAGAGTGACCATGAATCTGTCTTAATGAGGTAAACAATTTCATATGAATGCAAATATGTTTAGATGCACCAGTGTCTATTATCCAAGAGTAAGGATTAGACAAGATAGAAGAAATAAAGACAGAGGGGCAAATACCTATCATGTGATTGTTACCAGTAGTATTATTTGGTTCATCAACAGAAACATTTGCCAAATGATTTGAGAACATTGAAATAAGTTGGTTGCATTGCTCTCGAGTAAAATTATTCAAAAAAGAAGAATTATAGATAACATGTGCTTCAGATACTTGGTTGGTCAGAGAAGGTCTAGATCGTGGTTTAAAGCCTGGAGGATAGCCATGCAGTTTGAAACACTTCTCTATTGTGTGACCATGAAACTTGTAGTGAGTGCAGTAAGGTCTATTTTTACCATTGAATGTGCCATGGGAACCAGACACTTGCTTGGCAGCACAAATCACCGCGAGAGAAATATCAGACCCCGATCCAATGTTCCTTTGACTTTCTTCTTGATCAATTAAAGAAAATACTTGTGTGGCTAGAGGAAGAGGAACTGTTAATGAAAGCTGACCACGTACCTGAGAAAAAGTTTCCTCAAGACCCATCAAGAATGTCATGGAGTACTCATCTTCGAAGTACGCTTTCATCTTGCTAACTCCTTCACATGTGCATCCATTGCACGAGCAAAAAGGTCGGAAATTTGCAAGTTCTTCCCACAGAGATTTGATTTTTGTATAATAGACACTAATAGAATTAGTACCTTGTTTCAGATTGACTAGATCTTTTCAAAGTTTGTAAACCCTTGGACCATTGTGCTTTAGGAACCTTTTCTGCAGACCATTCCACATCTCAGCCGCAGAGTGGTCATTGATGATGCTAGCAGCAATCTCCTTTGAGACAGAGTTTAAAATCCAAGCAATGACAAAATTATTACAACGAACCCAAGAAGCCAACGGCCGAGAGTCAGATCCGTCGGGCTTGGGCAAAGAACCATCAACGAACCCAACTTTGTTCTTGCATGAGAGTGCAATTAACATTGCACGCGACCACGAAATGTAGTTGTCACCTATTAGGATTTAAGTGACAAGAACAGTGTTGGGGCCGTCGGAATGATGTAGAAAGTAAGGGTTGAGAAAATCATCACTGGAAGAACAATCATCACTGGAAGAACCTGTACGGGAATTATTGACAGGATCAGCCATGAAGAATTAGAGGATAGAGCGCAGAAGCTTATAATTTCTCTTCTGATACCATATTACAATAAATCGAGAGACAGAAGAAAGGAAAAACTCAACTACATAAAAGGAGAATATGAGTTTAAATATACAAAGGTAAAACAGAAAAGTAACAACAACAGAGCAACAGAAACCTAACTGTTCACACACTAAAAACTAACTAAATATAAAGCCTAATAAATCTTAAACATTATGCAATTAATTCTGTAATATTAAGTAAAGCTGATATTAAAATGAATTATTTTCTTGCTCGAGAAAATTCACGCACAATTAATGGAATAAAATTTAAACAATTGCGAATGATGAATTCAATATACCTCAAACCTTCAATCCAACCAAGAAAAGGTATTTAGAGCATATTTAGTGAGAGATCTCAAATTGAGATTTTAGATCACTTTTTGGTGGACTTATAACTCTACATATGATTAAAAATTTCTCAAGATTTCTTCCATTTTTTTTTCCTTTAATGGTAAATCTCATTTTGGGATATTAGATAACTTTTAGTAGATCTCACATGGACTTCACTTATAAATATTTTATTTAAATATTTATTAAGTTAAATATAATTAATTAAGTAATTAAATTTAATTAATAAAACATGTAAGAAAATAATTATAAATATTTAGATATAGAAAAATGAGCATAAATTTAATTTTTATTTATGACTAAATGTTAAACATGAAAAATTCATAAATTTGATAATAAAAAAAATGCAACACATTAATACCAAAGAAAAATTAAATTTCAATATTTTTGTGATTGTAACGTTCCCAAATATGCTCCACAAAGTCAGAAAGTTGTCGATGAATTCTTCTTGTATGAATAGCGTGTCTTGTTTGCAAGTATGTACATAACCAATTTATAAAATGTTATGTGTGTAACAACTTTCTTTTTTAATTATAACGTGTGCACGTTTTTTTAGTGACAATGGTCGTTATATACACATTAACATAACAACATTCACTTCCTCTCACCAATTTTTTTAACTTTTCTTCTTCTCTCTCATGTTCTCCTTTCTCCCTCTCCTCACATTTTTTCTTCTTTCTTCCTTTCACGTTCTCCTTTGCTCTCTCTCCTCACCTTCTCCTTCTTCTTTCTTCTTCTGCTTTCTTCCCAGCGTCGTTTCTCTCTCTCCTTCTCACATTTCTTCTTTCTTTTTCTATCTTCTTTCTTCTCGTCGCCCCTTCGCACGACCCACCTTCTTCCCCTTCGCCGTGACCCCCCTGTCGGTATGTTAAAATTTTTGGTTGGTTTGTTTGTTTTTCTTATTCTTCATCTCTTTTTGTTGAATTGTTCTTCCTCTCACGTTTTGCACACTGTCAGTGTTGATATTTTTTTTTTAAATTGTATAGATCTTCATAATTCTTCTACAAGAACTGAATCTATATAGTGAAGATCTTGAGGGTTACTTTATTGTTGGATATGGGAAAGATCAAATCTTCAGTTTAAGATATATTTTCAAGATCTAACATTAAAGATATTCTTATATGTGCTGATTTCCATGGTAGGATGTATAATGATTAATGCCACATTATCTTTATGATGCATCACAACATCTCTCCTTTTGCTTTCGTGAATGAGTAGGTGTTTGGTCAACCATATAAATTTGCTCTGATTTTGCATTACTTCAATCGTATCATACTAGATTAAGGATCTTACTAAACAATGCTTTTAGGATATTGATGAAGAAATTAAAAGAAAAAAAATATTTAGTGTGAAAATCATAGGAGAGTGCAATAAATTATAAATAACAGAATTTTGTGCATTCTAATAATATTTTTTTCTTTTAATTTCTAAATTAATATCTTAAGAATACTGATTAACATTTGTCTTAGATTAATGAATATCAATGCTATAGCACGATAAGAATTTGATGTACCTCTAAGTTCCATAATCTTTCATTGTATATTTGATTGTGTTCATGGTAGCATTCTTTGATTATAGTTCGTCTATTTTCTTCTTCAACAAATTCATTTTTCCATATATGTCTAATATTGTGGTTCCTTTCAGGATTTGACCCATTTCAAAGGTTTAATTTCTCTTGTACAATTGCTTTTCCATCCTTAATCTCTCCACATACACATGCTAATAACATTAATTAATACCAACAATTTTATTGTCAGTAGTAATCAATGGGTAACCAAAATGGTAGCTTTAGTAAATTTTGTGATATTGTGCTTTATGGCCAAGTTATATACTAACCAGTTGATACGTGCACAAAAAGCTTTTTCCTATGACAATTCTTTGCGAAGTTTAATACATGTAAAGCTCACATTATATTTACAGCCATTGAGATTTGAAACCTGAAGAAATTAAAAAAATAAAATCAAATTGATGAAATTTATTGGGCAAGCAAAAAAATAAAATAAAATTAGTCTTTTGATCATGAAACCTTTCGTCAAATTTGGTAGTTGCTGCCAAGTTCACAATAACATTGATCTCTTCTAATATCTTAATATTTAAGCTCTTCATCTTTTAGTCCTAAATTGTGGGGAGAAACATCTCCTGGTATGACCACAACCTTCCTCGATATGAAAGAATCAAAATCTTCACCCCATTGGTCTCGTAGCACTCTAAATAACTGTGACCTGCAATATGACGATTCAAGCAACGCATTAATGTACATGAATATTCATAAAGCATATATATGCACCTCATTTTGAAAGCCTTGTGTTGCCAAATCAGTGTTTTCAGCTCTTACGAGGAGATACAACTTTTGTATCTCTGGTTGGGTTCTTAGTATCTTTTCCACAAAAACTGCACATAGGCTCCGACGAGTGCATTATCAATTATTGCTCTCTTTATTGAAAGCCCAATTTTAATATTGCGTGAATATAGAATTGGCGTGAGCTATTTTTGTTTGATCAATTGCAATTAATTCTTTAGAGTTCAAATCAACCCTTGTGAAGGATACAAGTATACAACGATTAGATGACTAGATTGTAATTCTTTTCTGTTTCCTCCTAATCATTCTTGGCTTTTGTCAACAAGCTTATAAAATCGCCTTTCACCTTATAATTGCAAGATAAGGATATAATGATCGAAGAAACAGTGTAAAGAGAATTAAGAAACGGTGGAAGGGACAAAGGTAAGAGATTGTTCGATGGTGGCTTACACGGTGGGGCTGAAGAATTGTAATTTTTTTTTTTAAATTGAAATATTATAGGTCAGTAGATTAACATGGATCAACGGTTTAGAATTGGTGTAATGACTTATTCATGATGTAATATATACATAGAAGTACCTTTTGCTAAGAAGCCTGTTGTGCTGATGATTGAAATGGTCTTTCCCATGTTGAAGTTACGAATACAATGATGATGATCCAAGAATGCTCTTTCCTTGCGAAGTATGCACCTTATTTATACATATGACAAAATGATTGCTTTGCCACCTTAAAATTTTGGGTATCTGTATCTTTTCATCTTTAACTAATAAAAAAAAACTATTATTAAAATCATATTATTTTATACATAGAGACCGCTTTGTAATATCACAAAATTATGATATCGAAGTCAAAATTCATTGTGCCTGCATATTTCAAAGGGTATCGATATCTTTCTTAAATAAACCTATAAATTAGACTTAAATATGTTTTAACTGTCTATAAATATTGCACTGTTTGATTTTAGTCTTTAGAAAATTTTGTTAATTTAAGGGTCCCTATATCTTTTTAGTGTTCTTTTGTAGTCCTTACCATTAATTCTAGTTAATTTAGTACTGACATAGTTAACAAAATAAAGTATATTTTATTAACATAATTAAGATATTAAAAAATATTTTAAATCAAGACAGCTAAGTTTGTTAGGTGCCTATTCAATTATGTAATGTATTTATTGTTATAGATAATTACATTACTTTAATAATTTTATAATTAATTTTTATATAGATATTTTTAATATAGATTATTTTTAATATATCATAATTATGATATATTATAAACAATGATTTGGAGATAATAAAAAATACACTGCTTCATTGAATTACACATCTAAAAGTAACTAGAGTTAATGGTAAGGACTAAAAAATAATGTCAAGGATCTAAACGTATCAAAACATTTTGCAAGGCAGAATCATATTTGCATAACTTAAAACATATTTAAGTGAATTATAAACACACTAATTGTTGAGAAAACTACTACAAGAATTTTAGAAATTAGCTAAAAATAAATAGTTTTTATTTTGTAGCTAATCTTTAGTAAAAAGAGTTAATTACAAATTAACTACAAAATTGCTATAATATTTTTGGTAGCAAGAAACAAGTAGCTAATTAACTAGGAAAAATAATCCTAGCTAATTTAAAAAATTATTGGTTACTCTCTAGTTAATTTGTAGTAATACATTGCTCCATTTTTTTTGTTCGATTCCTAGCTATGTAACTAGGTTATTTTTCATAGTTGTAGCAAATTTGTATAACAAAATTATTTTATATCTATAGTAATTAAAATATTATTTTCTAATTAATTCCTAGCTAATTCATAGTTAAATTAAAGATATGTAAATAAAAATATTTCCTAGTTAATTCCTAGCTAAAGTGAAAACATTTAAATAAGAAGTTAATTTCTTCAAATCCATTTGAGCCTTGGTAAAATTAATACTTTTATTGTACATGGTCAGCGTTTATTATACCGGTCCAGTTATTAATGAGAGCATTGGTGTGGATTTTTCTTTACATGTTTAAATCATAAGATAACCATCCTTAATGCAAGTTAGATATATCAAAAGTACAAGATGGAGTTGAGGATGGAATTACCTCAGTTGTTGTATTGGCTGGTGAACTTTTAAGGGAGGCAGAAAAGCTGGTCGATGGAAGGGAAAAGTAAAAACAATAAAAAAATGGTACATACTATAATAAATAATATAATAGATAATAAAAAAGAAAAATGAAAGAAGAATGAACATTTCTTTATAAAAGTTGGTAACAATATTAGCCAAACCCATGCATTATGCATACTTGCAAAAGTGCATGAGATTAATGGGGGTTTGGCAATCAAATGAAAGTTCTACAAACATCATATAATTAATGAGTTTGGCATGCCCATTTATAAAGGAAAGGAAAGTCTACATAATGTTCTATATTATCTGTGGATAGAACTGCTTGGTAAGTCTTCCAGCAAGGATCGGTATTGGTAGTTACTAGTTGGTATTGGCAACGATCACTGAGGCGAAACAATGAAAATGCTTGGTGTATTGGCAACTATCAAAACAAAAAATGTTGTTAAATAATTAATTTTTAAATGTATAAAAAATATGATAAATTGGTTCCTAAATTTTATAATTTAATGATAAATTGATTTTTTAAAAATATAACTTATTATCAAATTGGTCATTAAATATTATAATTTAATAATAAAAATATAACTTTAACATCGTATTAACAAAAAAGAAATCTAAAGTCGTAGAAAAAAAATTGCCTTTACGACTTTAAATTTGTAAAAAAAATAGCATTTAGGACTCTAAAATCGTAAAAAAAAAATTATTTCTATAATTTTAAAGTCATAAATTTAAAATAAAAAAATTAGGATTGTAAATTTTTTTACGACTTCAATTAAAAAAATTGAAGTCGTAATATTCATTAAGATATATCCCTATCGGGGTATTAATTTAAAATGTACTCCAAATAATAAATAAATAAAATTACACTCATATGATACTTTAGTCATATTTTATAAATAGTATCATTAAATAATAAAATAATTAAAAATTTATTTATATTAAAAAATAATAAACTTTTATTGTTTATATTCCGAATACAAGTATCATTGCAATCAAAATATAAATGAAATGAGCGAGGCACGTTGGCTCACAAACGTCGGAGATAGGCATATTACCATCAACTTGTTCTTTCCAACAAGAAGCTTTTGGTGTGAATTTGTTTTTATCAAAATATATTTTTCGTCCTTATAAAATTGAAGTATATCATGTTTTTTATTCAAACATATGTGTAACTAAATCTGAACATGCGATAATAACTTTTTACATCAGGTAAATAACTTATGTAAATGTGATATTCTTTAAATTAGTTGTGTATATATAACGTAAAAGAGCTATACACTTAAAATCGGATGACCAAATCCACATATGAGTAAAAAACAACACATTTCAATTATGTGAGAACAAAAAATATGCTAAATTTTTTACATATACAAATTCTGAACATTTTCATATTTATAGAAAAAAACATTTTCATATTTATAAGAAAAAAAACATTTTAGCCGAAATTTTTGGAAAACTCTAATTGGATTCGACAACTGCAACCATACTTAAAGCCCTCGCAATTTCCTCTCGCTAAGGTGATTAATTATTTTGGTGAGGGATTACATTCGTTGCAAAAAATCTTCACGCAATTTAGAACAATATTGTTTAGTTTAGTGAGAGGATATTTCCCTCGTACTTCCCCGCAAATAGAGAAGGCATGATTCCCTCACAAATTTGTCGCAATTTAAATTATTTTAACAATAATAATATTATTTATTAATGAAATAAAATTAAACACTTATTTATATTAATTAATACTAAAGAAATTTAATACGTACAACATTATTTTTTAACAAAATTAAAAATATTTATTATATTATAGTTATTATACATTATACATAATATATATTATAAAATATTTTAATATAAATAAGTAGATCTATCACCTATTAATGTCACTATTATCACCACACCACCACCATTGCTATTAAGGCTGTCAAATGGGTTAACCCAATTCACCTAATAAACATATCAATCCAATCTTATTCATTTTATGTTGAGTCATAAAATATTGGTCCGACCCAGTTCACCATGGATTGGTGGGTTTAATTGACTGGCCCACTTAAACTTAAAAAATAACTTTAAAATAAGCTCTTTTTATATAAATATTTTTTAAGAAACAGATAAAATTTGGCTATTAAAATATGCAGAAAATTATTACCTGTTAAGTAGAAACAGTTTAGATAAACATACTAGAAAAACAAAAAATTTCTTATTTTATTAAAATAAATACTTATTTCAACAAATAAATTTAAATAAGCTGATTCATAATATGAGAGTTCAAAGAAAGTCGAAATATCATAAAAGTAAAACAACTTCCATAGATTAAATGAACACAATAATTAATAACACACCAAACTATATTGGTCAGTACCATAATTCTATATTAGACTCAATTGAGATTCAAGTTTTGAAACACAAAAGATAAAATATCAAATTTAAATTTCAGAGTAGATATTACTTGAAGACATACTTGACTATACCAGGAAAATGGATATTCATGAAGTAATGATCCCAATCAATCATTTTAGGGTCAAAGTAAAACGAATATTCCATCTCTACCCCACCTTGTCTTACTGCTGTTTGCAACTTTTCTGTGTTCATATTATCAAATCTGTGTGTAAAACAAGCTTGTCTTAGTGAATTAATCAATATTAAAATCTTCTTTGTTGCTAATCAATTAACTTACACGCCATTGAAGAACAAGTAGGGCTTGTAAAGGTCGACCAACTGCATCACTATATGGATCTTCTTTCTAATGTCAAGACACATTCCTTGAAAATATTGACAAAAGGCTACATTGGCTAGCTCTAGTCCCTATTCAAATGCAAATTAAGTTAGCACTTTCTGTGATCAATAGAGGAATATGAAGTAAAAATTGAAGATTACTTATAATTATACACAACCTTCAATGGAAGCAAGTAACGAATGAACATGTATCTCTGGAAGCTAGTCATGGTGTCCAATACAGTAATTTTGCCAACCTTGACAGGATTTCCTTCTTTGTTCACCCATGGTTTTGCCTTGAAATATCTATAGTTGTGGTCTTTGAGATTGTGGTATCTTATTGGATTTGTAATAGAGGAACCTACTTGATATATGATATTATCACAAGGTTGATTTGCATGAGCCACCAAGGTAGTTATTATTGCATTCACTACCATATCTGCTGGTATCTGCTCCAAACGCAGCATTAATTAAAATATTCATATATGATGAGTATATGATGTATTGAATTGTATGTTTTATTCGAACAAAAAATAGTTTTTTTGATCCTTAGGAATTGAATAAGGGAATTTATAATAACTCACGCACTCTGATCAATCAATTGAACAAGATCTCCTTGACGAAAAAAAAAAGTTTGGGTGACGAAAAAAAAAAGTTTCGGTTAGAATGAGCAGGTTAACACTTAATAGCATACATTACTTTTCATTAATGACTCACCACGTCAAAAATTGCATTGATGTCTAGAACGAAGCATGGTAGTTTTCCTTTGCCATAAGCAACAATTACACTATCTATGGTTCTGCAAAATGTCCCAAGATAAAAAGAAAATCTGGGTTATGACTTATGAGCTTTTATAGTCTTGTTATCTAGGTAATTAAAGCAAATTAATTAAAGGGAGATAAAATGATGTAAACTAGCTAGTGTAACCCAAGGAGAGAACACAATGCATGCACATGAATAAAGTGGATGACAGATCAAATTTGGTGATTTACCTTACTCCTTCAACCCACCCAGGGAAAGGTTCTTTGTAAGTACTGGTAATCATTGTCGGACGTACAATAACAACAGACATATTTTTCTTTAGAGTTTGTACAAGCATTTCTCCCATTGCTTTTGTGAAGACATATGTATTTGGCCATCCATATAAAGTTGCTCTGAATTTATTAAAGAAACAACCAAACACAGTTAATTAGTTTTGGTGTTTCTTAGTATATGCAATCTACCATGTTAAACTTAACCAAATTTTAACAAATTGAAACTTTAGTAATTTTAAAAAGGTCAAATTATATATAAAAGTGTTGTGCATAGAAGGGGGTTAAACATGGGGGAGATCTTCACCAATAAACCACAAGCAAACACACAAGTGAATCTGACACTATACTTCAAGCCAAAATCTTAAGACTTAGATTTTTGAGTCTTTTCTTGAGTTATATATTACTCAACTTTCTTATTTTTATCCAACGTATGACTTCACCCTCATAGTACTCCAACAAGAAGGAAGTGACCACAAATTGCAAGTAGTAGATTCTAACCTTTTCATACCCAAGTCTTTCATGGCCATTTTAATATCATCCTCTGTGGCTCCCTCTTCATGAAGTTGGTTCAACTTATCCTCCACCACTCTCTTTTCCATGCCAATGTCTAGGCCAGGCACTCCATTTAGCGACACACCCAATTGGCATGGATCCTCTAATATGAGTCCTCCTCTCTCACCACATACATATGCTGAAGCCACCAAAATTGTATTGGTTAATCTTTGGGCAAACTTAGGAAAGTCTATTGAAGATATACTGAATTGCATCCATATAGTGCACCCACGTGAAGTACACTCACTAAATGTCTGGAATTTCATAGTTAAATTAAATGTTATGTCTTTCAGTCAGATATTGTATAAGTATTCATATTCAACAAGAAAATACTAACCTGTTGATACGTGGACAAGCACCTTTAGCTTAATACAACTTTTGGCAAAGTTCAAAACATGCTTAACTCCGAATGTATTTATACCCAATGCAACATCGTATCTGCATATATTAATGTAATGATCAGTACTAAGAAATATAATATACAGTAAGGTGATTTAAGTACACAGAAAATATTGAAAGAAATTGATTGTGTCTGATAATTAATGCTCTGCTGCCCCTGCATCTTGTGCTTTCTCCCTTTGTACTTTCTCATTTTATCTTACCTTTGTCGACTTTTTACGCATTATATTACGTTTAGCATGAAAATTAAATTTAAATTTGTAAGTATACCTCTGACCAATCTGACTTTAATGAGAAAAACCCGCTAACAGGATCAGAGTTGGAGATATAGTGTGTGTTTGGTTTCACGTTGAAACCACGTTCAATGGAATTTTTCCACTTTCCAAGACAAGAAAGTAGAAGCAATTAAGTTCCTTGTTGCTTTAGAATGAAGGTTAGTTATATTCAACGTAACTATTATCCAAACAGGCTAGTAACTCCCAATGTATATATATAATTATATAAAGATTCTATATGATTCCAAATATATGTACCTTTCATCAAAGTTAGTTGTGGCAGCAAAATTGACTATACAATGAATTTGATTGTAAATTTCTTCGCGTAGAATGGGATCTTTCAAATTCAAGTCCTCTTGAGAAATGTTCCCAGGCACAAGAGTCAACTTTTCGGAAACAAAGGCATTGAACTTTGCACCAAGATTTTCTTTCAACAATCTAAACAAATCCTTCCGCATAATCTACATATGAAAAATCAATAACATGCATACAGTAGGTATCAGCCACAAACTGAGTTAACATAGTGAAGTAATAGCAATACAAGATGTGTTAATGGATGTGAAAATGATATTACAGGATTAGGATTTACATAATAGCAATGCACAAGAACCCCGTTTTGATTTTAAATATTGTTTTAAATGGTTAACCAATCTTAGTTATAGTTACTTAATTATACATGTAAGCAACTTCCTATAAAAATTTCTATGATAACTCATTTGCTTTAATGATATTCTTAAGTTAATTTTAAGAATCAATATAATTCGGCAACGGTATTGAAGTTTTTCTTGGTACATAAAAAAAATATGCTTAGTTTTGACTTTTGATTCAAACTTTATATATTTCGTGAAGAAAGCGAAAGGGTACAATCACCTCATTGTGCAATCGTGGAGAGGCAGATTCGGCATCTATTGCTCTCAAAAGAAGATAAAGTTTCTTCACATTTGGTTGTACTCTCAGTACCTTCTCCACAAAAACTGCAACACCACACAAGTAAACACATACAACATCGCCAATTATTAATACATATCTATTATACAAGTGCACGAAAAAATAATCAAGCTTCCAAAGAGAGAGAAAGAGAAGCACTTTTGGCAAGGAAGCCAGTGGCACCAATGACCAAAATGTTCTTGTCCTGAAGGAAGTCGGTTATGCTTCCCAATTCCATTGTGAAAAATTAAAGTAAAAGGACAGTATATAATAGAAAAATAGATATATATGCGTGTGGCACTGTATATATACACCAATGCCTTATATAGAAAAATAGATCTATCAAGTGATAAGGCATTATTAACATATGACACATGCATATGTATGTGGTCCTAACTTTTGAGGTTGAAATATCAATGTGAAATGCATGCATGTCAGTGACAGTAGCATATATAGAATTCAACAAATTAAATTCTTTATTCTATATTTTTTCGAGAGGATCAGAGGAGCATTAGAATAAAACAGTTTTTACAGTTCAAGTTAATTGGAAACTAGTATTGTAGTTTAAAGTTTATGATCATCTCTAAATTATCAATTACTAAGTGAATTGCTTGATTTATTACTTTTATAATATATTTTTTTTAAAAAATTAATCATAAAATTTAGAAGAAAAAAAAAACGTTAAGGCAAAATGAATGTTTACATTTTTTTATGACATTTCTTACTTTTTTAGGATTGGCAGACCAATCCAATTCAACCTGCAAAACCACCCCAAGTTAGATTGAAATTTCCAATCTAATGCAAAAATGAGTCTAACTCAATTCAAGCTTCTTTTTTTTTTTTTTTTAAATTTTATTGGTTATAAAGACTAATTGGGTTATGTTGGATTGGCCTTTTGACATCCCTATGATTAATTTTTCTTTAACAAACATTATGTTTGAACGGGGTTAGGATCTTCTCCATTTTTTTTCTTCATTTCTTCTATTATTAAGGTTTTTAAAAAAAAAAATTTACTTTTTATAGAGTGTTTATCATTTTTATTTTATTTATTTACCAAAAAATTTTATAAAATGAAAGAAAAGGAAATGAAAAGGATCCTAACCTTTCTTAAACGCTCTGTTTTCCTGTCTCATTTCATCACTTTTTATACCTATCAAACTTTCTCCATTTCCTTTCAACTAACAATATTATGTCTCCAACGTACGGTATGTGGAGCCTAATGCAACTTCTACATCGTTCTCTGCAAATATTAATGCTAAAACATGTTCTGATGTTCCACTGTTGACAATCCTGATAAATGTTTTGTGGAATTTATAGACACCTCAAGATAACAAACGAAAACAAGGATAGACCGGAGATTCCTTTAGTTGCCCCTTGGCGACTTTAAGCTATTACAAAGTTTTTTTTTTTTTTTTTTCCACAATGTAAAGTGTAATTTGAAATTTTGCTCGGGAATTTATTAGAAGATAAGTGCAGACAACATACTGATTAATGAAATAAAGATGAAATTAACAAGAGAATGTTATTAATGTATTCGATCGATTATAAATTTTGTAATGCTTCTCCATAACTTTTAGTAATTTTTTTTATAAAGATAATAACATTTTTTTTTATCATAAACCAACAATGACCCAAACCAAACCAACATGATATTAATTGGACTGGTTCTATTTAAATTGACCAAAAAAAAATTAAAAGCTAAATCATCTTAACCTAATTTAGGAGTTATAAAATTGATTTATTAATTAAAAATAGAAGGGAGAAAAAAAGGATTGTGAATTCGATCAAGATTTTAATTCCTCCGACTAATAAAAATTGACAACTAATTGACTGATAAAAAGTATGTGATTAATTCAAATTTGATTTTAGTTTAAAATTTATAAGTAAATTATTGTTTTAAAAAAACGTGAAGTAAATTCCTCAAATTTTTTTGCAAACCCAACATAATCCGATGAAAATAATGTTAAAAATTTTAATTGGTCCAATCTTTTTGTGAGAACGGAGAGAAAGAGCCAAACTCTAGAATCTAGATCCTACTTGATGTTGAGGAAGAAAAGCTTTTACATTCGAATTGTTAATTTAAAATTGCCATTGTCAAAGGTAGGACCATCCAAGCAGGTCCTTAGCCATATCCATTAATAGATGCCACCAACAATAATTGGTAAAAGTACATGTTAGCTTCAATGTCGACACCCATATGCCGGTGTTTTCATAAGGCTGTCTATCATTTAGTGCCCATTTACATGTTGGGGCACGTTCAATTGCATCTTCATCTATAACGCTCTTTGATAATTAAATTTACTCATCTTTCTGTTCCTACTTATAAGATGGTTTTCATTAAGTCATATTTTTTTAAAAAAAATATTTAATTTAGTTTACCATACATTAAATTATTTTTCATTAATATTTAGAGAAAGAATAACTAAATAAGAATTAGATACAATTTAAAAACATCTTATAAAATGAAAAACTTCCTATTCTCATCCACCCCCACCAAACTACCCTGCGAAACACACTTCTCTCTTTCTTTTCCTCCCAATTTAACTCTTTCGGGAAAGCTTTCACCTCCCCCATCTAGTTCACCCAACGACTTGAGAGCAACCGCCAAAGCAAACTTGATGGAAGAGATATGTAGGGGCTTTTTTTTTTTTTTTTTTTTTTAGAGAATTATGAGAGGGAGAAAGAGATGAGGGGAGTGTGTTTGGTGGGTAGTTTGGGAATAAAAATAAGGAGGAGTGCATTAGTACAAAGGGGAGGGTAAATAGTAATAGCCTAGCCTAAAAGTTGTGAGCTATAACGATCCAACAAAAAAACAATAAACTTCTACATTTAAATTTATTAGGAATGAAAGACTAGAAATATTTAACAGCAAACAAACATAAAATGTAGTCATTTATTAGGGATAATATATATATATATATATAAAGAAAAAAATAAAGATAACAAGCAAGTGAATGACACATCAAGAGAGAGATCGAAAAAAGTGGTTAATTTAAACTACCATTATCACTAATACTCTCCTTCCTCTTTCTTCATATTATTTGTCATTTTAACCTCTCTTTTAATTAGGGGTATTTTAATTTAAAAAGAAGAATGTTGCTAACGAGTGATCTTCGGAAAGTGATTAAGAAATTAAAAGAAAAATATTTATAATAAAAATCATAGGAGAACACAAAAAATATCATGAGCATCATAATTTTATGCATTCTAATAAAAATCTTTCAACTTTAAGTTTCATAAGCATTTTCCTAATAATAATTAATACAAGAAATATATATGTATTAGGTCTTATAAAAAGGATGAAACACCAATTTAATTTAGGTCTTATAAATAGAATCAAAGGGATCGAGTACTTTATAGAAAAATAGTAATATTTTTTCCTGTGTTACAAATTAAATGTTGCAAAATCTTATATATTTTAAACTTAATCTCTCATGTTCAAAGCAATTGATGACATCAACTTGATTGATAAGGTATTAAATTACAGTTTATAAAAAAATATATGTAATTATCGCATCAATTTTTTTCATAATGTGATAAATTATTGAACTATTAACGTAACTGTTACATTATCTGTTAATGTTATTGCTTAATGAAAGAGAAAAAAGTAGTAATGAAAAATAAGTGTAGGGACTCTTGTCGGTTAAAATTTAGATTAGAAACTAAAAATAAATATATGAAAAAGTATAGGGACAAAAAAAACATAGTGACAACTATAGCGTAGCGGTTAGACCAACAGACTTGGACCATTGTGAATTCACGAAGCTTCTCTAAAAATGGTGTCTTGTGATGCAATTAATTTGTACATACAATGGCAAATTATGCTTGGATAACAAAATGAGGGATATATGCTAAGTTAGTCATGAGTTTATTTCTTGACGCAGTAATTAT
This sequence comes from Glycine tomentella, assembly GCA_007407185.1. Taxonomy (NCBI): domain Eukaryota; kingdom Viridiplantae; phylum Streptophyta; class Magnoliopsida; order Fabales; family Fabaceae; genus Glycine; species Glycine tomentella. The sequence continues at coordinate 311,589 of PYAF01006307.1, read as the reverse complement.
GTATATGAGCTAGGATGGTCTGTATAATGATACTATAGTTAGTGGCTTAGTGCACAAGAGGATCACATCGCCTTGAAGGATCGATGACATGCCCAAAAATGTTGAAAATTCTTTAACTGAAATATGTTGTTTCGCTTGTTGCTATTTAGACTTTGTACTGTGCAAGAAACACTAGAAAGGCGCCAAACAAAGTTCCAATTCGAACAATGCATGTCGTTAGAATTTAATTAAATATCTTGTATTGGGCTTATAATAAGGGAGTAACTTTTTTCAAAATTTAAATTAATATTTAAAAAAGCTAAATAGCAAAGTATTTTACGATTTCTAAGTTTAAAGTAGTAAATTGTGTTATGATTTCGATTTTTTTTTCTTTTTCATTGAAGTTATAAAAAAGTTTACGATTTCATTTTTTTTAATACGACTTTGAAATCTATTTTTTTTAGAAATCATAAATTATTTAAGATTTCAAAGTTGTGAATGATTTTTATTTTAATTATTAACAAATTTATGTTTGCTTTTTTAGTTTTGTTTAATATTTTCTATATTTTTGTATATTAT
>PYAF01006307.1:264415-310931 GCA_007407185.1 Glycine tomentella | reverse complement strand
TTTTATTTCAATTTAAGTCTTTTGTATTATTTTTCTAATTTATAAAACAAATAATAATCTTTAACATTAGTAAAAATTATAAAAAAATATATTAAATAAAATATTATACAAAAATATATGAAATATTAAATAAAAAAATATACAAAAATATAGAAAATATTAAGTAAAACTAAAAAATAAAATAAACATAAATATGTTAATAATTAAAATAAAAAACTATTTATGACTTTAAAGTCAAAAATAAAAAAAATAAAAAATATTTACAATTTCAAAATCATATAAAAAGAATTAAGGTTGTAAATTTTTTTACAACTTGAATCAAAAAGAGAAAAAATGAGATCGTAATATAGTTTATGATTTTCTACTCAAAAGTCATAGGGTACCTTACGACTTACCCCTTTCTAGATATTAATTTAAATTTTACTTCCATTTGGTAATTTTGAAAAAAAAATTACTCTCTTATGGTTTTGCCCTTGTATAGTTGTATTCTCAATTTTTCCGATGTTGGTAGTTTAATTCATTGAACTTAGAAGAAGAAAAAATAACTTATTGTACACATTGGTAGGTTCCAAGTTTAACAAATGAACACTTTTTAAAAAGATATTTTTTATTATTCACAAAGGGTTTAACAATATTGTCCCTTAAATTTCCAAAAAAATAAGAAAAATGGAAAGTGATGTAATTTTTTTTATTTTATAATTCTTTGTAACCTCTAATTCTAATTAATGTTGTTACACATAAGACAAATTGAGGATTATATGTTGATGAGGATTTTACATTTGAAGGAGAAAATTGGTAAAAACTTACATTATTATAAACTAAAAAATTATTTTAAAACATCAAGAATTGTCACTTTGAAGATAAAGTCATGGTACGTACTTGGTATAACTACATCAAAAAATTTGACATGAAAAAAAAGTGAAACAAATTGAATAATAATGGAGTTTCCTTAGCGTGTTTAAGAGTTATGCAATGAGCCATATAAACACCAGTATTTGAGTTATCTAAAAACTTAAAGCAATTGCCATAATAAGTAAATACAATAATTATTAGTAACACTGTTGCATAATCTCACTAACATGCGGAGATTCTTGTTTTGAAACACAAAGCTAAATTGACAAATTCAGATTTTAAAGTACATATCACTTGAAGACATACTTGACAATACCAGGAATATGGATATTCATGAAGTAGTCCTCCCAATCAATCATTTTAGCATCAAAGTAAAACAAATACTCGTCCATCGACTCTACCCCACTTTCTCTTGCCGCTATCCGCAACTTTTTTGTGTTCATATTATCAAAACTGTGGGTAAAAAATTTCTTTTTTAGTAAATTGGTTAGTATTAAAACTTTAATTTTGTTTCTAATAATTAACTTACACGCCATTGAAGAACAAGTAAGGCCTGTAAAGATCAACCAACCGCATCACTGTATAGATCTTCCTTCTAATGTCAAGATACGTCCTCTGAAAATATTGGCAAAAAGCAGCATTGGCTAGCTCTAGTCCCTATTAAAATGCAAATTATGTCAGTAAGAAAATATAAGTTGGATGAGATGGTTAAGGGAAACACTAAAGAGAAAAAAAGTCGTAAGTTCGATTTCCTCTTTTCTTTACTACTAATAAAATTAACATTTATCAAATAAATTAAAAAAAAAATAGTTAGCACTTTCTTCATATAATTGTTTAGAATAAACTTGATCATATGGATGACATTTTGCATGGATAGAGGGAAAATATGAAGTAGACATTGAGGATTGCATATAAACAACCTTTAATGGAAGGAAGTAACGAATGAACATGTATCTCTGAAAGCTAGCCATGCTGTCTAACACTGTAACTTTGCGAACCATGACATAATTTCCTTCCTTGTTTACATATGGTTTGGCCTTGAAATATCTAAAGCCATAGTCTTGTAAATTATAGTATCTAACTGGATTTTCTAAAGAGGAGCCCACATGATATATGATATTATCACATGGCTTATTTGCATGCGCCACCATGGTACTTATTATTGCATTCACCACCATGTCTGCTGGTATCTGTAATTCAAACTCCACATAAATTAATATAGGCTTAAATATTTTTTTTTTCTGTAATTTAACCTTTAATTTTTTATTTTTGTTCCTACAAAATTATTTTTTGGTTTTATTCATTGTAAAATATGTTTGTTTTGTTTTCTTCCTTAATGCATTTTAGATATCATTTTTTTAATGTTAAAGTTGTTATCTAAAACGTTTTAAATACAAAAAAATATATTTTATAAGGACTAAAACAAAAAAAAAATAGGGACACTAAATTACAGGGACAAAAATAATATTTAATCCATTAATATATCCATTTTTACTGAGTTAGAAAAGGTATTGGGGTGTGTAATTTTGTAGAAAAAAATGTTTAGGTTAGAAAATGAACAAGTTGACAATTGACAATATATTGCTCTTTGCTGATTAAGATTTCAGATGTTTCATTTAATGACTCACCACGTCAAAAATTGCCTTGATGTCTGCAAGAAAGCATGCTAATTTTCCTTTGCCATAAGCAACAATTAAACTATCAATGGTCCTGCAAAATTAAATTCACAAGATAAGAAAAATGTAGGTCATGATCTTATACTCCCATTGTCTAGGAAATTAATTAAAGGGACATAAAATATCGGGTAATTAACAAATGCATGTAACACAAGCACACAACACAACTTAATGCGTGCACATGAACAAAATGGCTGACATAAATTAAAGTTGGTGATTTAATATACCAGTCTCATTTTGTTTTTTTTATAAAAAAAAATAGTTGGTGATTTAATTACCTTACTCCTTCGACCCACCCAGGAAAAGGTTCTCTGTAAGTACTGGTAACCATTGTAGGACGTACAATAACAACGGACATGTTTTCCTTTAGAGTTGCTATAAGCATTTCTCCCATTGCCTTTGTAAAGACATACGTGTTTGGCCATCCATATATAGTTGCTCTAAATACAACCAAACATAGTTTTGGTGTTAGTATATATAATCCAATTTCAAAATTTAATGAGTTAGATCCTAAAGTTAAAAGAGATTTGAAGAAATGAAAACATAAAATGGTCATATAGCATATGGTAGTGACCTCAAATTAAAATCGAAGTATTAGATGCTAACCTTTTCATACCCAAGTCCTTCATTACCATTTTAATATCATCCTCTGTAGCCCCCTCTTGTTGAAGTTGGTACAACTTATCCTCCACCGCTTTCTTTTCCATGTCAATGTCTAGTCCGGGCACTCCATTTAGTGACACGCCCAATTGGCATGGATCCTCTACAATAAGTCCTCCTCTCTCACCAACTACATATGCTGAAGGCATTTATATATTAATTAAATTATTAATTGTATTGATTAATCCTTTAGACTGTATAGAGTATTGTTATTAACTTAATTTATATTGTATTAATTATGCTATATAAGGGTTAAAAAATCCTCCCTTTTTTTTACTTAAATATCTTGTTCATACCAATAATATAGTCTATTTTAATTTTACTATCTATAATTAAACATTATTATTTTTTATTTTACAACCTGAAATATTTTTATGTTTAATACCTGTAATTTAATGTTCTCTTAAGTGGTGATTTAACTTATTAAATCATCACTTAATCGATGTAACAACCTAATAAAATGTCATGTCATTATTTAATTAATGGATTTGGCGATAAATATTAAAATCAAATATAAAAAATTTAAATATTAAAATATATATATATATATATAAGTAAAATTTAGGTAATAAAACTAAAATGGACTATATTATATATTGTCTAATTGATCCGATGTGAAAATGGCATTAAATAAACTCATCATCACCAACTAACAAAATTTAGACACTTTTCTTATATTTTAAATTTTTTCTCTAATGTTATCACATTTTTTACATCATTTTTAATTTTTCTTTCATATCATTTATATATAAAATTAAAATTTATAATGATTAATTACTAAAAGTTACTAATAATTAAAATTATACTAAAATACATAAGTATATGTAATAAAATTATAAAATCTTAATTATTAATATTTTTAATTAATTATAAAAATGAGATCTATTTACCTAAAGTTATTTTTTTAATATTTTAATCAATTAAAGTTAATTTTTCTAAAGTTAAAATAAATGAAAACTATTTACATAATTTTTTTATGATAAGTATTTACCTAAATTGAATAAATAATATATATTTTATAATTAATTAAAAATAATTATTAAGATTTTATAATTTTATAATTTTTTTACATCTCTTTATGTATTTAAATATAATTTCAATTAATAAACTTTAATTAATAATTAATTTTTTTTAATTATACACATAAATGATATGAAAAATAAATTAAAGATGATACATTAAATGTAATAGTAATGACATTAATGATAGAATTCAAAATATAAAATAATTATTTAAATTCTATTGGTCATATTAACGATGAGATATTTAACCCGATTTTCACTTGGGTTCAATAGAAAATCCCATATGAAAAATAATATATTTGAGGAAGTGCTCCTAATTAAGTTAGTTATAACTCGATCGATGATTAAACATATCTAAATTTTGACGCAAGGTATATTTGAATACTAACCTGTTGATATGTGGACAAGCACCTTCAGCTTAATACAACTTTTGGCGAAGTTCAAAACATGCTTAACTCCTAATGTATTTATACCCAATGCAACATCGTATCTGCATGCATATTATAAATATCAATATATATATATATATATATATATATATGTATGTATAGATAGATAGAGATTATATACTGCAGGGATATTTTTTAATTTGATAAAAATATAAGTAAATAATATTTTATAATCGTAAGAAAAAATATGTAGATTAGTGTTTTAAGTTTAGAAAACGAGTAAAATTTAAAAGAAAAATGAGACTATATGCAGCTGATATTTAAGATAAAAAGTATTTTTAAAACTTAAAAATAATTAAATTTAATATTTGAAAAACATTAACATAAAATATTTTAAACCAATAAATAATTTTAGAATTTCTGAATAAATATAAATTAGATATTAAATAATACTACTAAAAATAGGTGTAAGAAATAATACTATATATATATATATATGAATTTTTTTTCCATTAATAAACTAGAAATCATTTACGTGTGTCTGTGTTTTTGTTTTTTTCATGATTAGAGACGGATGTCTCTCAATATATTTGATCAAAGATTAATTTTATTCATATGATTAATGTTAGTCCAAAGAAATTTTGTGTACTATCGTAATTAATATTACAATGGGTTTGAATGCAGCGGGGCTTACTCCATTCCATCCATTATGTGTGTATATAAATTCCCAACCATATATACCTTTCATCAAAGTTAGTGGTGGCTGCAAAATTGATAATACAATGGGTTTGACTGCAAATTTCTTCCCGTAGAATGGGGTCTTTCAAGTTGAAGTTCTCTTGAGAAATGTCCCCAGGCACAAGTGTCAACTTTTCTGAAACAAAGGTGTTGAACTTTGCACCAAGATTTTCCTTCAACAATATAAACAAGTCCTTCTGGATAATCTACACAAATGAAAAAATAAAGATGTACATACAGCAGGTATATATCAGCCACACAGACTGATTTAACGTAATGAAAAAGTATTATCAAAATTTATTTTGAGTGATATATTAAGATGTTATAACATATTTACACGTTCACCTCATTATGCAATCGTTGAGAGGCAGATTCAGCATCTGTGGCTCTCAGAAGAAGATAAAGTTTCTTCACATTTGGTTGCACTCTCAGTATCTTCTCCACCAAAACTGCAATACCACACAAGTAAAACACAACATTGCTAATGAATATTATATATAGTATATACCTGTGCACGCACAAATAAGCTAGCTTAATTCAACCAAGAGAAATTAAGAGAAGCACTTTTGGCAAGAAAACCAGCGGCACCAATGACCAAAATATTCTTGTCCTCAAGGAAGTGGATTATACTTCCCAATTCCATTGGTGAAAAATTAAAGAAAGGGTAGAATAAAGATATAGTAGTAGTAGTAGTATCAAAGAAATCAAAAGAGTATCTTCGAATGGAACACAAACACAATTTGATTTGGATGACAAGTAATGCCTAAATTGGCAACGTCAATACACCATATATATAGAAAACAATTAAAAGTTCCATCAATTAAATGAGGCATTTACGTATGACACATGGGTGTGGTCCTAATTTTCCTTGTGAAATATATAAATGTGAAATCTACCCTCTGCTTACCATCATTTGCTACATGCCAATATATATCCGTTACACATGCAGGCATGTAAGTAAAAACAGTGAATGTACATGTATTACCACAGTTTTCACTTTTCAGCAGCTTACATAATAAAGATGTTCACATGGAAAATTGTATGAACTTGTTTGAAACCTCTCATTTCCCGTCAAACTCAATGCCATATTCTGCCCTAAGAGTCCATTTTACTCAAAACAATACTAAGACTCCTACTTAAATTTTCAAACTGTAATAGGAACACTCTACTTATATAGTATTAATGCTACACGAGATGTTCATGCAACAAGTACTTGCATATGTTGACACACTGATTAGACCAACAAGTTACTAAGATACAATTTTATTGTTGTATCAAGTTTCGCCTTCTCTCATCGTCATAGTATAATTTGTAATTTTTACTTTTGCATATGATTATTAAAAGTAGATAAGTAAGTGCTAGTGTTGTAACGAGAACAATTAATTTAACAATTTAATATAATATAAAATAATTTTATATTATTATTTAATCTTAATTCCTATTTGAATTACTTTAACATAATTATTATAAAAGTCAATAAATTTATCATACATAATAGATTATAATGAACAACTGTGTAAAACCTTTTACATTGTAAATGTATAACTCTTTTTCTCTTTAATTTTAATTTAATCATGAAAATTGGCCTCATAAAAAATGGGTATAGAACTAGTAGAATTGGCTAAAAAATATTTTGAACTGGTTTGTTGAAAAAAGTGTTTATTTGATTATAAAATTCAGTATTATGATAATGTATATAAAAAATGTATATCGAACTCAATTATAATTTTGGTTGCTGTTTAATTTCTAATTCTCTATTTCATCCCTCTATTTTTCTTTTTGAGATTTTAGTTTACGTATTTTAGAAAATAAAATTCGTAATTTTGGTTTAATTCTTAATTTTTAATTGTTTACTTCTTTTAATTAATTTAATTATTTTTATGCTACTTTAAATAAATATATATATTAGATCTATGGTTTAATTAGACCAAAATAAAATAAATAAAATGGTGTAAAATTAAAAATTAGATCAAAGTTACATATTCCTAAAAATGTAGGACTAAAATTGCAAAAAAAAATAAAATAAGGAAATCAAAATCACATATCAAGAATTAAAGGAAGATCGAAATTCCAATTTATCCTATATATTATGATGATTGGTATACTTCTAGCTCAATATTATGATGATATATAAATAATTATATCAAGATGAGTGCTAGCAATATGTTGTCTAACACATAATTTTTAATAAAAATTCTACTATTAGTTAAAAATTTTATTGAAAATTATACAATCAAAAGAGAGACTCGTTATGTAACAAGTGAGATTAAAAAAATTGTGATTTTTAATAAATTTTAATCCATAAATAATGTATTCAAAAGAGTGAGAATTTAAACAATTATATCTAGGAGAGTTGGAATTTCTTTTGTGTGTTTATGTAATTAAAACAAGGTTAAATTAGTTATTTAGTTCTTTAATTTATTTTTTAATTCAATTTGGTCCTCTAGTTTTTATGGGTTTTTAATTTGGTCCTCTAATTTTTTTAAATTAACTCAATTTGGTTCTTAAGTCTAACTTGCAAAAATTCACATTTTTCTCAGTTCAAAATTGTTACTAAATGATATTAAACTGTCACAAAATTTATATTTTTCATAAAAATGAATCAATTTTAAAAGTTAGAAGACCAAATTGAATTACTTTTAAAAATTAGAATACCAAATTAAATAAAAAAAATTAAGTTAACCTTAAAACAATTATCCTCTCTTATATTAGCTTTAGGATACTTGTTTAACCCCTTTTTTGTGTGTTTATGTAATTAATTATAATTAGGAGTAGGAATTTCTTTTGTTCATTTATTGTGTTCTCATTAGTTTTTTTTTCTATTGTCTAGGAAAGTAAAATTTTGAAGAAATAATTATATAACTGAATTTGATAATATACTTTAATTCAAAATTTTAAATCTTATTTTTATAAGTTTTATTTTGGGTTATATGTTATTCGACTTTTTCATTTGAGATTTCATCTCTATTCCAACAACTCATGACAGGAAAGATATATATGTGTAACTATTCCCTAGACGTACCACAAATAATAAGAAAAAGCATGACTACTCCCACGTACCATATCGAAGGAACCTTTTTTGTAGCTCAAAGTAGAGTTCTCGCGCTGCAGAATAAGCCTAATGGAGACTCATGAATAACTTGGGGGTGCATGAAAAGGAACAACGTACTTACAAACTTAATTTAAAATGTTGATGTTAATATTTATGCTCGTGATCGAAGACAGGGGAGCTTGTACAACCGATACCATGATTGGTAAGACACACACACACACACATATATATATATATATATATATCAACATTTAATAGATATCAACATTTTAAATAGCAATGTATGCATGTAGTTCAATGGCAAAAACATTGTTTTAATATTCAGCTTTTCCGTCATTACATCAGTGCCCATCGTTCATGCTGAGTATAGGTCTCTATCTCACAACTACGCAAGTTTGAATTTTGAGTTGTCAACGTGAGTGAGTCGTAAGAAATATCCAGAGTTCTCAAATTTTTTTCTGAGAAAAAAAAAATAACAATATTGTAATAACTGAGAAATTGAATTTTACCTATATAAATATATACCAACCCAGACCAGCAATTGCAACTTGCAACCTACAGTCGTACATCAAACACATTGTTCTGCAACCTACACGAAGCACATTGTTCGATGCTTTAGTTGCTGGGGATGAACATAATCATGTTCTGTTAATTTGGTGGAGATTGTCGACGTATGTGTGTGTATATATACATATATATATATATATATATATATATATATATATATATGTTGTATTTTTTTATCAGCTAATATATATAGTGTTTGTTTATTCAAATAATAATGTGTCTTTTTGTGTGGTCTTTATATCTTCAGCCATTGATGCCCACATGCTACATATACATTATTCTAATAATGTTTATTGAGGTTTGAGCTTAAAATATTCCAAATGATATTTAAATGTAAAATAATGGAGTCGATAGTAATAATGAATTTCATCGTGCATGTTTATTTCATTGTTACAAACAAATTTCTGAAACAAAATGAAGTTTGTAAAATTATCGAGATCCTTTATTTTGCAAAATATTTACTCTAAGTTTTTGATAAAATAATATTTATTAAAAAATTATTATATTATAATAACTTGTATAATGAATAATTTAAAGTAATTAACTTTTTTAATAACTTATATTTCTTAATATTATATATTCAATTATAACTTAACCTCACTGTGTTAAATGAAATTTTCTTTTTATAAAGTTTGTGCCGTTTTTATTTTTTATTTTTTCTTTAAAATTTTTAGTGACAAATAAAATGTTATTGATGTAATAATGTTTCTATAATTTACTAAAAAAATCGTTAAATTTAATTATACTTCTATATAACCAATTTTAATTTTATTATCATATTATTTCCTATATAATTATACTTTTTATCATTTTCAATATATTTCTCGGGACTTTGTGTTCAGAGATTAGTTTAGCAATGCATTTTCTTTCATTAATTTTCTCATTTTCATGTTTTAGTATAGGAAAACTTAACCTGCAGATTGATATTCATTTTAAAATAATTCTTTTAAACAACACAATTTTATAATAAAAAAACAGAGAGATTAAGTTATAATTATGATATCGATATTTTTTGGGGTAAGTAAGATACACAATATTAAAAGTATGAATTATTATTTGTTTGATTTTACAATATTATATTATTTATTTAGTACCAGAAAATATATGTGCATTTTTTGTCCCCATACATTTGCGTTATACATAACATATTTTACATATATTTATCAAACAATTCAAGTGCCTTAGTAATTCTCGTGTTATGTCTATGGAACACAAGTTTTGATTGGTCAAATCGTACCTTGAATACTTTTTGTCAAATTTTAGACCACAGTTTCACGGGAAAAATTATGGGACAGTAATAAAACTATCCATCCAAAATTTCGGCACTTCAAAACACCTAAAAACTACTTCCATAGGTATCTGAAAAAAAAAAAAAAAAACTCATGTATGCTCATCCTAAATATAGTAAAATTTTGTCTAATTTCATCTTATTATGAAACCATTCCCAAAAAATCTTTTATTTAATTCAGATTTTAATTTTAATTATATTTTTTCTTTTAATTCGTGGTCTAAGTTCCAAACAATTTAGAAAAAAAAAAGTTTATTTTTTAAATAAGATTAATAAAATTAAATTGTTTTAACTAATTTTTCCCTTAGCATAAATTAAGCGTTTTTGTTTGAGAGATTACCACACTTTTGCCAGCACTTTCAAAAAAAGGTAGCAATTAAATGTTTTATTTCTGGAGAAATACTTTGATGGATTGGGACTCAACACAAAGCTTTGTACACAACTTATTAGGTAATTACAGCACATAAAAATAAATAAATTACATATACTAAACAACGAACATGTTTTGTACTAACTTGTCAGTTTGTGGGGTAGAAATTAAATCATAATTTTAGACTTGAGAAATCACTCGTAGACGCCCAATCGATTGATTAGATTGGTGGAATGTGGATCCTCTTGAATATATTTAATATATATATATATATATATATATATATATATATTAAATATTAATATGTTTATGAATAAGTTTAGTAAAGTATGATTATATGGGTTCATACGGGTTGGAGTTTAAGTTTGTTATATTATTAGGATTTTTTCTAAACGGAAGGTAACACTGTTGAGCATTCCAAATCTAATGTCTCTTGGTGTAATACTTCAAGCATCCAACACTAAATTCTTCTCTCTTAAACCTCCTTACCTCCAACAATCTTGAAGTATTAGCTTCGTGTATCAGATTTGAGTGAGTAAGGTATTGTTTCGAAGATCTCATCGAGAGGAACTCAGGGGTGTGATCACTTTCGTGTTTCGACAGAAGGATTGACCGGGATCTAAGATTGAAAACCTTGCAGCCACAACTTTTGAGGCCAGATTCTGGAAATTTCAGCCAATTTCACTAGTTGAAACATTGTGGGTTTTGTTCTACTCATCGAGACGGTCGTTTTGAGTGGTCATTTGCAAAAAACGGAGGTCAAACGAAGGAGTTATAGTTGTTGGAAGTTTCTGCAGTTTTCCGACGACTGATTCGTCTTCTCCGACGAACTTTCTAGCAACTTCGTCTTCTCTGGCTAACTCTCCGGTGACTAGTTTGTCTTCTCCGGCGAACTTTTTCAGCGACTGGCGACTTTCCGGTGAACTTTTCTGGCGAGTTTTCAGCAAGTTTCTGGTGACCCAAAATAGTCGTTCCTAAGGTTTTTGGGCGTTCTAGATTCATTTTTGGGGTCAAATTTGATAAATCTTACCTCTACAATGTTGTTTTGAAAAGTTAGAAGGTTTGGTATACTTTGGAGGATTTTAAGGTGCACTCTTTCTAACTCTTTTACTTTGATTAAAATGGCAAAATATAGCTCCTATGATATCATAAAGCTTAAATCTTTTGATAATCTCTTTGTTGATATTGTTTTGAGTAAGCTACCTGCTGAATGAAATTTTTTTAAGACTGACATGTACAGACTAAACGAATAGATGGGGCTGGATGAATTAAAAAGATATATTCATATTGAAGATTAAAACATTTGTAGGAAGAGTTTAGAACAAGTAGGACAACAAAAGTCAGTTGCCAACTTAGTTTCATATTCCTATAAATATCAGAAAAAAATTCAAGTCACCAAAAGGTGAATCTTCTTCCCAGTTAAAGGCCAAAAAGAATGTCTTCAAGAAGAAGAAAAAGGGCAAGTGCCATAACTGTGGAAAGTGGGATCAATGGGCAGCAGAATGTAAGCTACCAAAGATGTCAAAGAACAACACACCATAAAATTAGGCTAATATACTAATTAGTGTATCTGAGCCTTAAGTCTTCATTGGAATGATGAATAATGGAAAGGTTAGTGCTCTTCTTAGTGGTGGTTGGATAGTGGTGTTATATGTCATACAACAAATGATGATAATTTACTCATTGAGATCATAGAAGTGAAAGATACCGTAGAAAATTGTAATGGTACTGAGGCATGGGTGACTCATGCTAGAACTGTTAATTTGGTGCTTTCTTCAAGTAAGTTACTAACTTTAAAACATGTTAAAGTAGTACCTTTACTTAAAAATAATTTAATATCTATGAGTTTACTTGATAAAGCTGGTATATCTTTTTCAACTATGAATGATAGAGTAACTTTATCTGTTAACTCATGCTACTTCGGTTGTGCATTTATGATCAATGGCGTGTATAGATTGAGTTTAGATAATGATAGCATAAACCATTAATAGAAATATCGTTAGTTTCGATTTGAAAAGTGTAAAATCAATACCCGAATTAATCAATATTAGGTTTTAATTGGTTCCGCTCAAGTTAGACTAAGAGGAAATAAAAAACTAAACCAATTTAGTTTATTCAATTTGGATTGTTGAATTAATTGAAACTGATCAACATTCCTAATTAATCAGAATGTAAAAGAATTTTACAAGTACTAGTTTGAATCATGTGAGAAAATAATCCTTAAGAGGCTATGAATTAGTATAAAAGAATTACATATTATATGTATATAAAGTCATACCAGAAAAAAGAAATAAGAGAGACTTTTTACATTGATTGCTAAACAACCAAGGTAGAAATTAAACCAGTGTGATAAATAAATAAAATCTTTCTACATTAATTAATATTTTAATCGATGGAATTATTTTTACATCGGTTAAATCGTTAGGTAAAAAGATTTACAAACATACTTATTTTCATTTGTTTATCTCTAAAGCGCAGTTAGTTTCTATCTCACAATCCTAAAGTTCTGAACCCCTTCCCATCACATTTATCTCTAAATTGTTATGTATGAATATTTTCAAACATATAAATAAATATACTAAAATTTGAATTTTCATCTCTTTGAACGAATTTTTCAATACTCTACACATTCAGGGACGAAAATGACTATTTATCCTAAATTACATTTTACCCTTAAATGAAACGAAATTTGAGATCTTACAAATTTGTCCAATGGAAACTTACTGACATTTTGATCAAATGGAAATTCATTGACATTTTGATCCAATCTATTCTGCAACCATGTTGACAATTATTTTTATGACATTTCCATCCCTTTGTGTCACATATGCTCTTTCATTAACGGTAACGGACGAAAGTTAATTGATAAATAGATCTGTTGCACTTTTTCACTTTTGAAGACTAAAATTTGAGTTTTCATCTTCTGGAGACAAATTTGTCAGATCTCTACACATTTAGAGATGAAAATGACTATTTATCCGGATATGTGGATGAATCATTATATAAAATAGCAATTCTAAGGAAAAAAAGATTAAAATTAAATGGGTAATCCGTTGGCCAGAATCGAACCAAACCGTTCATGAATGGGTTGGGTTAAATTGGGATTTAGAAAAAAATTCTGAAAACCGAATCGAACCGATCAAATTTAATTGGATTAGGTCCTAAATTTGGTCAAAACTGACCTAAACACCCCTAGAGGGTTTGGTGAAGATGTTTTAGCCATTAACAAAAGTGTTGACTAATCAAGATTGTTTTTGACTTATGGGAATGTGCTCTTAGTAACAAAGAAGTTGAACTTTATGTGGCACATCAGGTGCCCAAATATGGAAGATGCACTTGGAGATGATGGAGGGAATAAGGAAGCAAGGGAAGGTCTTGATGGAGAACATGTAGTTGGTGATGAAGGGACCAAAAGAATTAAGAGAAAAAGAAGCAAATTTTTTCTTAGGATATTTTGGGAAAAAGAATTATAAATGGGAGGGTATTTGTGATAAGAGAGTGTAAATAGAAACTCCTCTTTTAATGAGGGGTGTTCAAAATTGAATTAAAATGTTGCAAATTGTTAAACCGATAAATAAAAAAACTAAAAACCTATCAAATTGAAAATAAATAAAAAAATTGAATATTTTTTTTTGTGGTTTGGTTCAAATTTGTATTCTTGTTGTGAAAAAATCAAACAATACTTATGCATATTGATTTTACTTAGTGGATGTTTATCATTTTTGTAGTTTTATTTTGAATTTTTAATAGTTATAGGATGTGACTTATAATGCAATTTTTTTTATAAGAGATTTGTAATATGCTATTTTTGTTACAATAATTAATAACAAGTGTTAAATAATTCATAACATTTTATTTTATTTGTAATCAAAGTGCACATTTTACTTTTAGTTTTTTATGTTACAAAAATGATGTATCAATGTTGTTAAAAATTAATGTTAAATATTTAATGATGCATAACTTATTTTTATATTATTAAAAGAGTTGTTAATATTAAAGAATAATACTAAATAAAAGTAAAAAACACTATTCTTTTAAAAAAAAAATGTAGAACAGTAATTATGTAAATTATTTATTAAATTTCACATTGTATTAAAAAATTAAAAAGTAAAAATGTCAAACATATCCATACCAAATCCTAAAAAATTTGCTTAGTTTGACTTCATATTTGATATTACATTCAAACTGAATTATATCTTTATTTTACGTGTAGTCCAAAAAAATTTTTTTTATAAAAAAAAAAAATTGAACCAAATTATACGGCAAACATCTTCATATATTTATTATTTTTGTTCTAATTGAATTGCATATGGCTTTGGACTGCATTGGGCTTCCAAAGTTTTGGGTCAGAATAGGATGTTTACAGTTGGTGATTTGGACAGCATACGTCATTCACATACAATTACTTCCTACACTCCCCGAATTGTTTCTGGAATGGTCATTCCAAAAATAATATGAAAAGAATGAGCAACAGGACATTGCAAAAAAAAGTGATCTGCAATTTCAGAGCTAGAGCCACAATGAGAGTAAACCGAGACCATAATACATCCCTTTTTGCCTAAAACATCATCAGTTGGAAGATTTTACTTTAAAGAACACTCGATCAATGACGACTTAATAATCCCTACTTTTCCAAAGACACAATCAAATGTTGCTATTTCATATTTTCATAAAAATGATATTATATCAAAAATAGTAAACTCATACATATTCTTTTAAGAAAATACCAGATTTTGAGTCCTCTGTTGCACTAAAATACGTAAATTTAAAGAAATGCGAATGTATTAGTTTTGTTTCATTCTTTTATGCAGGTGACTCTGCTGTCTGCATACATAGGCCCTTTTTCTCCCCATAAAAAAACTTGTAACTCAATAGTATCAGTCTCCAAGTACTTAAAACTTAAGTGTTATTGCCATTTGTCTTTAAATTAATTACAAATTTTTGAGTTCTCTGTTTCACTAAAACAAGAGTAAAGAAATGTGAATGCATTAATTTTTTTTTCCATCTTTTTTCCGTAGGTGACTATGCAGTCTGCACACATGAAACAGTAGTCCCTTTTTCTTCCTATAAACACTTGTAACTCAATAGTATCAGTCCAAGTAAAAACTTAAGTGTTAGTTGATATTTGTTTTTAATTTAAAGTTACACAATAGTTTATTAAAAACAATTTAATTATCAACATAATAATATTAGTTCAAATGAAACTGAACTTAATCCTAAGTAAAGTCTCAGGTAAGGAAAAAAAAAAAATTCTATTAAAAATGATTAGTCAATTTCTTCAACAGAAATTATTTACAAACTAAGGAATATTTCATCAGCATAATTAAAAAAAAATTACAATTGAAGCCAACAATATATTTGTAAGTTGGATTTTGGTATGTCTGATCCGTCCCCGTCCCCAAGCAATTTCACTCTTATCGATAGCTTTTCACATGTTAACCGATTGTTAATTGTTTATATGGCATGTTAATCATTAGTAAAGATTAAACATTATTTTTAGTAAAGATTAAATAAAGGAAAGGAATATTTACGAACCTTCCCTTTATAACTCACAGGAAGGAAGAAAACAGGGAAAAGTGAAAAATTGATTTTATCCAACAAACCATGCTAAAAAGTACTATTTGGACTGTTACTTGTTGTAAGAGACTGAGGGATAAGTAAAATAAATTAAAATATATGATATTGGATACACTTGATCAAAGTTTTGAAACATATTTGGCAGCTACCTAACACAATCATACTGCCTTTGAGAAACAAATAACATAAACTATAATGTGACTCTTCTAGTACAAATTTGAACATAATAAAGTTACTAGTTTCAAAGCTCTATAGATCACTTCAATTATAATATCACTTCAATATGTACTTCACCATACCAGGAAGATGGATGTTCAAAAAATAATCTTCCCAATCAATCAGTTCGGGGTCAAAATAAAACAAATCTGTCTCCACCCCACCTTGTCTTGCTGCTATTCTCAACTTCTCTGTGTTCATATCATCAAATCTGCATGCCATAACATTTTTTTTTTGTCTAAGTTTACACCTTATAATACAGCATTACATATTTTAAAAAGAATAAAACATGTTTTTCTCTCTCAAAATATCTCAAAATTCAGTTTTAATCCCTATAAGAATTTAATATTTTTTAGTTTTTTACATTTACCAAAACTTGCAAAGTTTTAGTCCTTCATCAGAAACTAAAAACATGTGTTTCTGTTAAGATGTAAGGACTAAAAATGTATTAAATTCTTATAGAAATTAAATCAAATTTTGAGAGACCAAAAATAAATTTTACCCTTAAGCATCATAAATACATGACAAAAAATAGCTAGAACTATTTGACCTGCATTGAACTGAAGCATATATATAGATAGTGATTTTAATAACTAACACTTACGCAGCTTTGAAGAACAAGTAAGGCTTGTAAAGGTCCACCAACCGCATCACAATCTGGATCTTCCTATTGAGATCAAGATATGTTCCTTGGAAATACTGGCAAAATGCAGTATTGGCAAGCTCAAGTCCCTATTAATGCCAAAAAAAAAAAAAAAAGTGTAAAAATTTGCAATGAAATTTGACTATTTGAGTATGGTGAAATATTGGTGATGAATATTGATGATAAAAGAGCCCTTTACCTTTAACACAAGCAGGTAGCGAATGAACATATATCTTCTGAAGCTATCCATGTTGCTCAACACTGTAACTTTTCCAACCTTAACAGGCCTTCCCTCCTTACTTATGCATGGTTTTGCTGTGAAATATCTAAATCCATACTCTTGAAGTTTGCCATATCTTAGTGGTCTTCTAACAGAGGAACCAACATGATATATAACATCATCACTAGGACGATTTGCATGAGCCACCATGGCCACAAGTATTGCATTCACCACCATGTCTGCTGGGATCTGCTTATTTAAATTGGTGATATTAAGATGAGATAAAAAAATTAATCACAATAAGGAATTAATAAAATTAAGGGCTTGATCATGTAGAAATCTCACCGCATCAACAATTGCTTTTAGATCTCCAAGGAAGCATGTTAGTTTTCCTTTCCCATAAGCTACAGCTAAACTGTCAATGGTTCTGTAACCAAAAATAATAAAAGGAATTTTCCATTAGGAACTGACATTTAATTTTCATTTTATCTCATTGGACTTTTTGTTGCACAAAATACACTATTTTAATTTCTTCTCAAAATACTTTTTATGTACAATAACAACAACAAAAATTAACCCTAAGACCTCATGTAGATTACCTAAATTTCTCATTCCTAGGCTGATCCTAGTGGGTTATTTCTTTTCAAATAGGCACATAATTAATCATCACTAAATGGATATTCAATACTTAACATGTGTTGAAGACAAATTTGAACAAAGATTCATTTACCTTACACCTTCAGCCCAACCAGGGAAAGGTTCTTTGAGTGTGCTGGTAACAATGGAAGGACGAATGATCACAACGGATAAGTTTCCTTTTAGTTGCTCCACAAGCATCTCTCCCATTGCCTTGGTGAATACATATGTATTTGGCCATCCATATAACTTTGCCCTGATAAGTTATACACAACAACACAGTTATGTCAAATTTGGTTTTCAGAACAGGTGCTGAGGCTAAACCATTAATTAATTCGCAATTAACTGAAAACTCTTGTCTATTTGTTATGGATTGATCAGAAATTATATATCATGAAAGTAAAAATATGGGAGAAAAGTGTTAAATATATTCTTTTGTATTTGGGCCACTAAACTAATTAAGGTTCCTGGCATGCTTCTTTATGTTCCAAGCAATTAAATTCAAAACAACACAAACTTCAAAATTAACCATTCTATCTTCTGAACAAAACATAAACTTCATCTCAAAAGAAATACTAAAACTCAAACTAGAAAAGAGTAATGTTATTCCTATGTCAATTTAATTCCCACATTTTTTCACACCTCTCCTTATAAAAAAAATTATTGTTAAAACATGTATGGTGGGAGACTCTAGTAGAATTAACATTTATAACTTCTCTTAATCTCACTTTTTATGTCATTGCTATAGTCTCACTTCATTGCGGAGCGGCACTCATCAAGAAATACACCTGATCATACAAGTCTCCGGCAGCATGACTGCTGTAAAAAGTCAAAACAGGAAACGTACACTTGGGACCACTCTTTAATTAAACACCATTGAAGGATATTAACCTACATTTACATGATCTGCATATATATTCTATACATTATGGTAGGTCCAGTTTTCCTTTGAGTAATCTTTATACGTACGTTATCACCAAACTCAAGAAAAGGAAAGTTATATAGAGTGTACTTGAGTGACACTTGATTTTATATGGTACCATTTCCGCAACATATTCAGGTAGATGTAATAGCTTTTAGCTCCTCTAAGTGTTTTTCTTTTTTTTCATTAATTAGATTTGTCAAAATTTTAGAACATAGAAAAATATTTTATATTACAACAATTGTGTAGAAACTATGCTTATTTGAGTTGAAACTAATATTAATAAGAGTTGATCATACTCAAATTCTGTTAACATGTTTTACAGTGAGAAAACCACAATTGAAAGCAAAACAAAAGGAAATGCATCTAGCTAGTACCCGAAACGATAATGTGACACAAGTTATGGTTTAACAAAACTTATTTCAGGAAAAGAATTTGCAAAACCTAACGTGAAAACTTTGAAGAAATTAAACACACACATGTAACAATGATTAATTAAGAAAGGTATAGAATTCTAACATGTCATTTAAACCGAAAATTAAAAGAAAAAAAGGAAACGAATCATAATATGTCATGATTCCAACAGCCATATAATATATTGAATAAATTTTGTTGATTTCATAAAAATAAAAATTCTAATACAATTATGTGTTTTAGGATGTGTTTGGGTTATCACTAGTATAATTGTAAAAGTACATTTGACTATTTGAGAATAAAATTAATTTGAAATTATGTTTGAGATCGAGTAAATTTTAACTTAAAAAACTTACTTTAGAAAAAGAAAGGCATGTAATACTTTTTCAAATTCAGTGTATAAACTTAAATTTTAATCTAAACTTAAGTTTGTAAATGTTAATACTAGGATGCACTTAGTATTTATTTTTAATGTGTCATGAAGAAATTGGTTGATGTGGAGAAGTCATTTTCGGTCTGATTTGGAGGTCACTAACGCTTGACCACATAATGGCGTGGAAAGGTTATTAATGAAAGAGCCATAATTGGACTATTGACTCTCCATTAAGGCTACGTGTAAGTAAGAGGGTGGGTTTTGTACGTGTCAATTTATGTTTCCCGTTTCTCGTTCGTTCGTTCGTTCGTTTTGAACCCAGACATGTAAACATCACTCTCCTATCCTATGTGAGAAAAGAAAAAAATATCTTTAGCTAGCTATTAATCCTATCTTTCGTCTTCAATTAATATGGAATGAATGAGTTAGTCATGTTTGGTAAAAAGTCAATTCGGGGTTTTAATGGAGCAAGCCAAACAAGCCCCACATTGATTCATTACAAGTACTTTAATTTCATAGTGTTACATCCATCTACAGTATTTCATAATAATGTTACATTTTTTCAGTAAAACCACCCAAGAATAATACTTTGCCAAATGCTAATTAATGCTTAAAATTTTCATTAAAAAATAAAATATTTATTATGTTAATAATATAAAAGTTATTGAACACTTTTTTAAAGCAGTTAAAAATGTTTAACATATATTGGATAGTTTATTTAAACTCTTATTTGTTGAAAAATAAGTAATTTTCTATTTTCTTAGTATGTTTGTTTAAATTATTTAAAAAAAAAATAATTTTTTTGTTTATTTTAATTAGCAAATTCTTTATGCCTTTTAAAATTACTTATTTAAAAAAAAATTAAACAAATTAGTCCATAATAGATGGATTAACATTTTTTGGTTAGAAGCAATTGGGTAGTAATATTTGTTTAGCATCAGTAGAGAACTAATATGGTTTTCTTTGGTGGATTCACACGCAAGACATGAATGGAACAAAACAAACACCATTGGTGCTTATAATTTTGGTTCTAGCTATATAGGTCCAAGGTCCATTTAATTCATTTTTCATATATGTGTGTGCAATATGACATATCACCGCCTTTTATAGGATTCGATTACATCATTCGTTCATTTCGTTCACGCATCGTGGGTGTAATGCTTCCTCATAAATGTGTAGGATTGGTAAATTAAGATATATACAGTCTTCGGGCCCTACATAACCTAATCGTGTAGTACTACATAATATATATGTTCATTTGGGTAGTTGTAGGTTGGGTGGTTTCTAGTTAGTCTTATATATACGTAGATTTATTTATCATAGGACCTTAAGAATTGGATATACTAGCAAATTATATATTCTACACTTTTCCTTTGTATAGAAATTGAATCAATTCTTATATAGGACCCCAACGAAAAGTGATTTACAATAACTATTTCCTTGTCATATACAAGGAAATCCTAAAGAGATTCCATGGTAGGCCAAGTGATATACTAAACTTGAACATCAGTCACCTGATCTTAATTAGCTCAGGTTGTTAGGGGTGAAGTGGGAATATACTAATTTAAGTGCAGATTCTAGTGCAAAAAGAGAGAGAGAATACCATGTGTCTATTACTACACACGTTTAAATAATTTTTTATTTCAAATGTTTTTTTCTTTGTGAAGCATACCAATAATTTAGAAAGTAAGAAAAATTTATAAATTTTTTGGGTGAACACAAAATATCTTGTAGGCTACAGTTCAAAGTAAAAAATTAATCTTTTCATGTATTAAGATTTATTTAAAAAGTTGATATATCTTAATAGGTATTTTATTCATACACACTATTGATAGAAATTTATAATCTAAACTACCTAAAAAATGAAGGACCTTAATTTCCTTTTTTATTTATGAGTGAAGGAACCATTATGTTTGAAGGCTTTTTTAATATGCATATTTTTTTGCAAATATTTTTTTGATGTGCATTTGAATTATAGGTTGAATGTTGTTGTCTATCGGACTCGAATTCAGTCCCTTATAATCATTTTCATGGATAATTATCATAGATATCAAGGTTGCTACCGGTATTTGAACTATGGGTATATGGGTTTGGGTTATACTACCCGTTTAATTTATTTTAGCTGATAAAAAAAAGCAACAAATTAATAATTGTAATATTTTAGATTTTCACAAACCTGCTAATGCCCAAGTCCTTCATAACCTCTTTAATTTCCTTTTCTGTGGCCCCCAGTTGTTGTAACTCACTTAATTTATTGCGCACAACTTTCTCTTCTGCATTGATGTCTAATCCAGACACTCCATTCAGTGAATCACCCAAATGATATGGTTTCTCTAATATGAGCCCTTCTCGGCCTCCCTCACCACATACATAGGCTGAAGTTAAGAAGTAACAATAATTATTATTATGTTAATCTATATATGTTAATTATTATTAACTAGTATATTGAGAACAAGCCTTAGCACAACGGTGGTAAATTGTGTCTTGATAACAATGAAATAAGAAATTTTTAGAATTATTAACTAGTATTATGAACATAGTTAAGTTGATAGGAACCTGTTGATACATGCACAAGAACCTCGAGTTTGGTACATTTTTTGGCGAAGTTGATGACATATTTAACACCAAAGGTATTTAGGCCCAACGATATATCATACCTGAAATTTAAGGTGAGAAAGTAATTTTTAAAAAAAAAAAAACAAGAAAATAATAAGTAAGGCAGGGCAACAAAAAAGGCTATGATGCTGTAGTATATTAGTACCTTTCATCAAAGTTAGTTGTTGCAGCTAAGTTAATAATGACATCTGTTTGATCATAAATCTCTTCCCTTAGAATGGAATCCTCCAATCCCAAGTCCTCACGAGAAATGTCCCCAGGTACCAGAGTCAACTTTTTCGAGACAAAGGAATTAAAATTTGCACCCAATTTCTCCTTTAGTACCCTAAACAAATCCTTCCCTGTGATCTACACCAAAAAAACACAATTAGAATGTATTAGTCACAAGCTTAACTATATTATGACATGGTAAAAAATGGGAAAGGTAGCTAGTGTATGAGACCACTATTATGTTTGGATAATCTTTACATCCTTTATAAAAGTATGTTCAAAATAAAACATACAAACAATATTCTTCTTTAAAAGTACGTTAAACAACCAAAACCTATCCACCAATCATGTACTTAATTATATGACTCCAAATAATCAGGAAAATGATACTACTTGAAGCCTTTAATCAATTTGCTTTATAACAATATATATGCTAATGCTTGATTAACTAGCTCTCTGAAAATGGTAAAAGAATGCCATGGTTATCTATATATGTCTATATATACACACATTTTCAACCCAAGAGAAAGAAAATGAAATTAGTAAAAGCCCAAAACAGAATTGACCTTTTCTGCACAAAGCAGAACCTAACTGATATTGTGCATTTACCTCATTGTGCAAGCGATGAGTAGCAGATTTGGCATCTTCAGCTCTTAAAAGAAGGTAAAGCTTCTTAACATTTGGTTGGACCCTCAATATCTTCTCCAACAAAACTGCAAGCAAAACATATAACAAAGTAAAACCAAAGACATCATGCAACAATAATATAAATACATCATGTGCAAAAGTGCATATATACACATCATTACTTAATTAGTACCCCTTTGAATAGAAATGGAGCATACCTTTGGCAAGAAAACCGGTGGCTCCAGTGATCAAAATGCTCTTGTCCTGAAGAAAATGGAGTATGCTTCCCAACTCCATTGTTGTAGAAAAAATGTAACACAATAATATTATTAATATTAATGAGAGAGAAAGCTGAAATTGTGGCGTTTCAGAAGAAGCAGACACAAGGTGGTGGGCGAAATGCTATGCCAATTTAGCCGCTTCATATAAGCACAGAAATCGGCATGTAGCATTTATGAGATAGAGTGTACGCAAGCTGTTGGTCGACACATAGTCATTGTTTATTTTCTTAGGACTTTAAGTATAATGAAGTAAATAATAAATTAGGCTACCAAAATTTCGCATTCTTTTTCATCTTATGGTTCGGAAAAGTCAATAAATAAATTGTAGTACCACCAAATAATGTAACAACATTTTAGTATAACTTTAGCAGCATATATACCTTCTTTAATTATGCCAACAATGGTTTGACTCATCCATTACAACGTGCATTCTTATAAAGGTAGAATTTGAGTTTGATTTTAATTCAACCTGTTTAATTGAAGACGTACGTTATATAAATTTTACTATAAAAATAGTAGTTTTTTATGACCTTACCTAAATAACAGTCTTGTAATAATCTAACATTTCCTCCCAAAAAATCATGTTCAGTCACTTCAGTATTATTTTAGTTGTTAATCAATATATCGAGAGGAGGTATAATTCAATTATTAAGTATAATTGATGAGTTGTTATAAATCTCGATCGATATTTATCTTTAATTTCTATAAATAAAAAATTGTTACCATTAATGTTGAAACTTCCATCACTGTTATTATTTAACAGCAACTTATTATTTAAAGAAGCAATCTTGGTAGCGTTTTTTTAATATATATGAAGAGTGTGATCGTGCAGTCTCAATTCATCAAGCCACCACCTAACAACTACCCACAACACTGTACAAGTTGACGTACAAATTCCAAGTTGCGTTCTAGTTATATTAACTCGTAATTATCCGCACACACAAACAAACATAAAAGAAGCTCGAATTGAATGTTTTTATTTTTTTTTCTTTTGTCATTTTTATCTCTAATGTTTTTCATAATATTTCATTTATCTGTTTATTTTCAATTCAAATGTCTAATATCCTCTTTCTCGATCTTTCATATTTGACGCCTTTAGTGTTAAACTTTCACAAAACAATATTATTTGTTTAAAATTAAAAAAAATATTTAATTAAATTTTAATGTTCTTTTTCTTGAAAAGGAAAGAAATCTTCACAGAAAACAAAAAAAAAAGTCACAATATTCATTCCTTCCGAAAGCTACTACTCTTTTAAGAGTGGTGATTCAACAAAATGATCAAATTTCATTCCTTTAAAATATAAAATAGTCAAATAATAATATAAACTGATCCATATTATTTCATTTAATAAAATTAAAATATTTAACATATATATTACACTTTTGTTCTCTCAAATTTTAAAATAATGCAATTTTAATGGTTCCATTAGTAGACTGTCCCTTAGTTAACCATGATGTGGTAGAGATGAAACTAGAATCTAAGTTTCTCGTTTTTCTTCATCACCTAAATCACTAAGGCATTATGCTTTTTTGAGTCATAATGTAAACACTATTATATATATATATATATATATATATATATATATATATATATATACATTAGAACATGAGTTAATTGCATTTTTAAAATACTTATTTAATGTTAAATCAAGTTAATAAATAATAGATTTGTGCAATAAACATAAAAAAATATGTGTCTTTCATGCAATCTAACATACAGCCTTTTTTTTCTTTTTTTACCTCATCTTTTTCTACTACATCACTAATATTATATTATTTATTTTGATATTATAATATCTTTATTATTTAATTTTTTGAATTAAAATATTTAAGATTGAATATTAAATAAAAATAATTTTGCACAATGGTGGAAGACCATAAGTACAATTAACTCATGCAATAATGTTAAAAATATTTAAAAAGTACTTGCAATGAAAATATTTAATTAATAAATTATAAATTTAATTTTTAATATTTTTATACAATAGATATAAATATACAATCAATTTTATCTTCCCATCTTTCCATTATTTTTCTATAGCATCACTTATATTATATTAAAATTTAAATATTAGTATTATTTTAATATATAAAATAATATAAGTATTAATTATATTATTAAAATAAATTATAAAAAAATTTAATACGGTAACAAAAGATCAGAAGAAAATAGGGTAAAAAGGAGATGAAAGACAAAAACAATTATATTACAATATATATAAACAATAAATTATATAATTTATTATTATATATTTATTTTTATATTAATTGTATAAATTTATTATTTATGAGCTAGATTTAATATAGTATTTTAAAAGAGAAAAAGTGTTATGCACTAACAGTAAGGGTGTTTGTGGATTAGATTGGATCGATTTGGAAGAAAAAAATCACTTAATCCAATCATTATAATTTTGTTAATTTATCATCTAATCGGTTTAATTCAAATTTTTAATCCAATTCAATTCAATCTAATTTAAAACAATTTAGATTGGATCGATTTTTAGTTTTAATTATACTTTTAATTTTTATATAAAATATTAAATAAAATGTAAGATATATAATAAAAAATAATTTAAAACATCAAATATTTCATATATATATATATATCATTATATAACTAATATATAATATAATATTTATGCATCTTAACCCAAATAGTTAATAAAAATTTCTTTAATTAAATATAATTTTTATAAATATATAATATATGATAATTTATAAATATATAAGAAATAAAAATAGAATTGGGTAATATTATAATTTTTTGAATTAATATATACATATGTATAAGATCGATTTCTAAAATTAAATTTGATACAATAAAAAAAAATTGGTTTTCCAATTTTTTGATCCATTTGGTTTTTGATTTTTTTGGTCCACATTAGATGGGATGGGCTTAAGAACATTCCTAACTTATAATATAAAAAGTTTTATAGAATCATTCAATTATAACCTAATTATTATGTATGGTAAATTTGTTAATTTTAAAAATAATTATATTAAAGTAATTGAAACGATGATATACGATTAGTTGATAATATAAAATTATTTTACACTATCAGCGTATAAACATTAAACTCATTTTTAAAATATAAGTAGTAACTTATGTTGTGCGCAAGGATTAAATTACTTTTAGTAGATACACGTTATTTTATACAGAAAATTTATTAAAAGTATGCTTTTGGATAAATAAAATTTCTCCAAAGTATATATTTATGTGATATTTGATGTAATAAACATTCTTTGTTAAGTAACTTAACACTTGGTACCCTAAATGAAGATCTATAATTTTGTCCACACAAGTTTTCACATTTCAAGAATGGTAGGGCAATAATAATTAACCGGTACCACCTGCCCAGCTAGATAGGAGCACAGACAACAATAAAGACAGAAGCAGATACAGATGAAAGAAGTCTACATGATGCAACAAAATAAATGAATATCTCCTGGTTATTGGTACGCGGGATAAATATCCTAAAGAAAATTAAAATGATCCATCGTTTCATTTTCGGATTAGAAACTGAACTCGAAGTTGTTTTAACTACACCTTAGATATATTTTAACTTTTTTATTCATAACGTTTTTTTAAGGCATTCATAACTCTTTTTAATTATTTAATTTTACGCCCTGTTTATTACAAGTTACAACAAATGGAAACAATCTCGTGCGGATGAAAATAATATCACCTTTGTTTGTTACAGCAGGTGCATCAAAGAAATAAGGATTAATTGAGTTTTTATTCCCTCAATTTTTTCAGATTCCAATTTTAAGTTTTTCAAGTCATTTGCTAATTTCCTATTCTTTTATCCATTTTTATTCCCTCATTTATTTTTATTGTTCAAAATTAGTTCTTATTTTACCATTTTTATTCCTATTTTTTTAATATATTTTTAACTAATTTTGAACAATAAAAAATAAATGAAAAACTAAAAATAAGCAAAAACATTAGAAGAACTAAAATGCTCACAAAAAATTAATGGAAAACTAAAAGTTGTTGAAAATGAACATACATAATAACTAAGAGAGGAGTGAATTAGTTAAATTAGAGTTTTTAAAAATTCTTCTAAAACAAATAATTGATTTAAGATTTTTATCACAGTAAAAATGTTTCAATCAATCAAACCACTCAATTCAAGAATACAATTACTTAAAACTTTACTTGTTGAGTAATAACATATTTCACCAAAAGAATCAGATATTAAGATAGCTACAAGAGATTAAAAGAAAGTAATCAACATAAAAATTTATATTGGTTCACCTCTTAACAAGAGAAGCTACATCCAATTTCTTTTAATCAATACTAGATTAGAGTTCCGCTAAATTAAATTTTGTTCATTACAAGCTTTTACAACTGATCACGATTATCAAACCTAGATAAAGAAACAAAAATCTAAACCCCATAGACTTCTAATGACCAAGAACCAGAAAACACTATTATGTTCTTTCCTCTAGAGAATTATACTCTAAAAAAAAAGCTTAAAAAAACCTCTTTGATCTAAGAACTTACAAGAAATAAAAGTAAACAATCAAATCAGTGAAAGAGTTTAAGATAGATACAACCTCATGATCCTCAGATTGAATGTAAGCAATTCTTAGAATCAGCTCTATTTGAAAAACTCTTGACAAATCTTGTTCAAACCAACATGATCAATATGATTTTTGGGTTTCGAAACAAGATCAATGTAATTCAGAATATCTTTTCTGAGACTGTGAGAGTTTTTGTAAGTAATGAGTATTTAGCAAAATCAAGTTCTTTCAAAACAAAAGACCCAACAACTATTTATAACAAACTTCTGTAACTGAATGTAATCGATTAAATCGTCAAAGTAATCAATTAAATCTTCATTTGTAATCGATTAAATACAAATGTAATAAATTAAAATGTTCTTCAGCTTTCTGGAAAAGATGTATGAGTAATGTAATCAATTAAACCGCCTTGTAATTGATTAAAATAGATAGTGTAGTATTCAAAGAATGCTTATGTAATCGATTACGATTATCTTGTAATCGATTAAAGCAGACAGACTTATTCTGTGTTTTTTGTGTTGTGTAATCGATTACGATTTGTCTGTAATCAATTAATCTGTTCTTCATGGCTAAACTAATAGATTACCAATGTTGGTAATGGATTAAAGTAGTGTTAAAATGACTTTCCAAAAACTTAATCATGAGAAATCAATTTCTTTACGTAAACATGAAAACCTTTATGCTTTAATAAAATCATGTATGCATGTTAATGATTATGTTTATGCAATGCTATGATCATAAGATAAGCCTCTTAAATACTTAACAAATTACAAATGTCTTGATATGTGAAAAGCTAAAATCTTTCTTCTAAGACATAAGTTTTATCTTTGGCTTGATCCTCTTCCAGCTCCCCCTATATCCAACAGTTGTCAAATAAATTTTGAGGGAATAAAATTAGAATCCAAAAAATCAAGAGACTATAAACTTAATTAATCTAAGAAATAAATTTTAAATTGGTGAAATCTATTGAACTATTTCAATTTTCACATATTTTCACTATTTTTTTTATCTCTTTTCCTCGTTTATTTTTTATTTATATTTAATGAAACACTTTACTTTCCACTTTATTTCTTGTGTATTTTCACTCTCTTTTTATTTCAATTACCCTATTTCTCTCCCTCTCTACCAAATAGAAACAAACAGAGCAATGTGGGAATGGTTTTATAACACTATTTTATGTGTTCAAGATTAATTAAGTTAACATGTCTAAGGTGGATTGTTGACTGAAATTAAACCCTTGCAAACCTTTGTTGAAATATGCTTCTACGTGGATAAATTAATGTTCAAGATCTTCTTATGACGGGAAACTCTTTCATAAGGCTGAGACGACATGAAAAAATTACTGAATATTGTAAAACGTAAAAACCATTTTGATGCTCAAATTAATGAAGATTTTGCTAAAGTGATAATATATACTAAATGCTTATGTTACACTTGATTTAATTTGTAAGAGTCTGAAATTAATAGATTGGATTTCTAACATAGAGTTTAAGATCTCTTGCAGATAAATATATTTTGTGTTAATATTAGAGGTCTTGTACTTAAATGTTGACTTTGATCCATATTTGCATTTTGGGTTAATCTAAGGCTTAGATCAAGGTGGACCATTTAACTTCACCTAATTAATTTTCACTTGTCTTTAGTTTTCAACGAACTTGTACTTCAAGTTTTCACTTTAGATATGTCATAGGTGTTATACTATTATTTACTGCCTGGACTTATTGAGTTTTAAAGCCTACAAGTTTATATTTATTGTGTCATTTCTCAAATTTTTTTACCTAACCTCCTTTTTTTCTTTTGTCGAGCTTTTGAATTTTTTTATTAGTTTTGTTTTATTTTGTTTTCAAATTTAAAGTTTTGTTTGTGGATCTTATGTCGAAGATCGAGTTAGTAGGATTTTAGCTTGGATTAATAACTTGTTTATAAAAAATATCACTACATTTGGATTTATATATTTTGTCGAAGAGTTAGTTGTGGGAAAGGAAACGAAGACAGGCAACAGGCATGCCAAATAACACATCCAACACGCGATCTTCAGATCTTGACGCTCTCTCAACTTCCGCTTTGATATTTTTGTTATTCATTATTTATGTATCTGTTCAATTAAAATATAATTAATAACTAAATATATAATTTATTTAAAATACATAAGAAAATTAAAATTATAAAAAAAACAGTATAATGGGTTACTTGCGTGTATCTTGAACCCAATAAAACAACGATGATGAGATATGGATATTAAAATTTTAAACATGTCTCTTTTATATCCAAATTCAGTTGGGGTATATTTGATTAGTCTCAAAAATATGTTTGTACATGAAAATTTGACTTGAAAACCCAATTTTATAAGTTTACAAAGTGTGTGTTTAGGAGTGCATCTTATATATGTCTTCCCTTAAAACTACATTAAATGAATTTATTTGTGTGAAAGTTAAGATTTGTCGATTATACAGAACGTGAAGAAAAAGTATATACACATGTGTGATATATAATTGTAATCAAACAAAGCTCAAATTCAAATATGCACTTATTAATTCTCGTCCATTTTCTTCTAAAACTCATTTGTGATTTGCAACTCATATTTATAAAGTTCCCACGTAGAATAGGTGGGAAGGCTACATGCAAGCACAATGAACACGCCATGACAGGGACCATTATTCCATTATTTATTTAGTGTCGTAAAATAATTTACTAGGATAAACTTTAATGCTAGTTTAGGGCATTTAGGTGAGTAGTCTCTATAGGTTTTGGTAGGAGATAAATTGCCAAACCGATGGTGACCAACGGTACATTTAACAAACAAACCCATGTCCTATTCATCAATTAAAATATTGATAATTTGGTATTCTTTCCCCCCTTTCAATCAACAAGTGAGTTTCAACACGCTAATTAATGTGCTTCGGTCTTGCATGTGTATGTGTGAGATTTTGTTCACATGAACAAGAATTGGAAATAGCTACATATATACATATAATATGATGGGAAAGCATGGACATGCGATTCATTATAATTTTTGGAAAGAAGAATCATAGTCTTCTAGCCATGTGGTCTTAAAGAAGTAGGTGAACAAAGAGCCTTTAGCAAGCTGAATTTGGACAATGATATATGGAATTTAATTGACTTAGAGGGTTGTAGCCAGCACATAAGAGTTTGAGTGAACAATGAATATCTTAATAGGTAGTGAAAGAGTGAAAGGTAATGTCGTGAACAAATGCTTATGATCTACTAATAGTAAACAAAGTGATAAAAGAGGAGTCACAACCACAAGCTAGTTACTTAAGTCAATTTCTTCCTCTGAAGAACATAACTTTCATTCCAGCAAACTTTGACAAAGAAATCCTCAATTTGTTATTTCTTTTAGGCAGGAATAAAAGTACGTTTGTCGTTTCATTGTTTTAGAGAAAAACATAAGATGACATTTGTTTTCGTCAACTCATCCTCTGTTTCATTAAGGCTAAAAATATGTTTTTTTTATCCTTCGTTTTATTTTGATTCATGTTTTAAGTCCATAATTTTTTTAATAAATTACATAAATTCTTTCTAATTTTTGAATTTTTGTTACATGACCTCCATCTTAGGCGTAAATCATTACACCCACCACCTCTAAGGCGAAAAAAAATGTTACACCGACCCCCTTAGGGGGCTCATAATAATATAAAAAAATGGAGAGTATCAAATATAAATAAGAGCAAACCTCAAGGAATTTATGTAATTACTCTCTTTTTTATTGTTTTTAGTCCTTCATAAATTGTTCTATTTTGTTTCTTGTCTTGACATTAATTCAACTATTAAGTGATGATATGATGATTACAATTTGTGCTTGAAATTTTTTTGTTTAATTATTTAGTGATTTTTAACTGCTGTAAATTTTCTGGCAAACTAAAATTGCCTAAAATATTACAAAAAAAAAAAGAAGTAAAAAACCAACACACACTAGATTTTCTGAAACCATAAGAAATGTTTTTAAAAAAAATATTACGCTAGAAAATTTGCAACGGTTAAAATCCGTAAAAAATGTAAACAAAAAGACTTAATATAATCTTGATCCTCATATTTTGTCTTATTTGTAATTTTGGTATCCCTATTTAAAAATAGAGACATTTATTTAGTCTTTCTATTTTAGAACATCTACAATTTTGATTCAATCTTCAATTTCACTTACACTTATTTCTTTTATTTCTTACTTTTTAATTAATTAAATCGTTTTTATAATACTTGAATGAATATGTTAAGTCTACCATTCTATTTAACAAAGAAAAATATAGATAAAATTAAAAATTAAATCAAAATTATAATTTTTTAAAATAGAGAAATTAAATATCTCTATTTTAAAATAAGAAAATTAAAATTGCAGGTAAAAAAAAATAAAGAGAAAAAAATTGTATTTAAGTCAACATGACAGATACAATTTATTTATGCTTTGCCACATCTAACAAATACCCTTATTTCAAGTACTTAATAGATACTAAGCCATACCATACATTGTTCTTTAAATGAATTGCCATGCAAACACATGCCAACCCTTATTAATTAGCTCAAAATAAACCGTCAATACACCAAGCTCCAACCACCTTTGAATTTGGCTTTCAGTCTCTCATTAAGTTGATTTTTTCTTCCATTCATTGAATTTGATGTGATTTAGAAGAGAAAGAGACAGAGCAAGAATAAAAAATGAGGAAAGAGTGAGAGTTGAGTGATTGTGTGTGTGTGTGTGTGTGCATGTGCCAACCCAAAATCAATCTCCTTGTGCATGCATGCAGCCCCACCGGCATTATCCTTCCCTCATAAATGAGGCCTCGCAGTCACAGCTAGCCCATCCCTTTAAGCTCAGCTCTACATTTATGGCTGCAACTAGCAATTTCTCTCTTTTTAAGATCATGTATCATCTCATCGTGGAGAAGATATATTTTGTTCAAGTTGAGAAGTTACATGAAAAGATTGTTTCTGACACATAGTTTTCTTTTTTAAACTCAAAGACAATAGTATGAGGCTATGGCCTATTAATCGATAGTGTAACTCCAAAGTAATTTTATATTATTATTTAATCATTAGTTTATTTTTATAATAATTATCATAAAAATATAATTATAATTTTTTCTTTTTTCTTTTTTAAATTTACGGTTTTGGTTTTTCTGATTTTTAATTATAATATTTGATTCCTAAGTTTTTTAAATTAGTGATTTAATTTGGTTTATCTCTTAAATTATTAACTAATAATTATGATTATTAAATTAATTATAAATTAATTTTTTAATAACTCATTGTTTTTTTTATTCATTTATATTAACTTTAGTAAAAAAAATATAGGTTATAATTAACCTATTAAATTTATTAATCATAATTATTAGTTAATAATAAATATGAATCAAAATCGCCAATTTAAAAATTAGGAAAAATATTATAATTAAAAATTAAAAAATCAAAATCATGAATTAAAAAATAAAATAAATAAAAAATTACAATTTAATCTAACACTTAACACTTAACAGTACTATAAAATATTTTTCTCCGACGATGCATGATATAATATAAACTCATTTTTCAGGTCCTGTATCATCTCATATTGGGAAAGATGAATTTTGTTCAATCTGAGAACTTACAACATAAAAAGATTAATTTCCAACATATATATTTTTTTCTTATATATAAACTCAAATATGAAACTTAACGAATTAGACATATTTCACTTGAAATCTTGAATCAACTTTCCATCGGTACTGCAATTAATTAGCAGTTTACCAGTATCCCAACATCATTCATATTTAATTAAAACATATTTTTAAATCTGCAATACATTATGCATATGTTCTCTTCAAGGCAACCACACTTTTTTTTTCTTGGAAAGAGTGTCAGCACAGGATTTAAGCAAAAGATATAGATCTCTCTCAATTATTTTTACTTCATTTAAGAGCTAAAATCTACTAACATTCAGACCCTTATTTAAGTTATTAGATTTAGAATCTTTACCACTCACACTAACCTAAGTTAACAGGGTGACAATGCATGCATCAAAACTACTGCCTCCGATTCTTCTTTCTATATAAAAACTCAATTATCTAATCCATCAAAATAAAATAAAAATAATTAATTTAAGTGATGATTTTATAAATTTATTTTAAATTTATAATTTTTCAAAATTATCTTTATCATTAATATTCTTCTTTCTTTTAATAATTTATTAATATATATTTTCCCTTTTAATAATAAATACTTCTAATTTAAAAATAATTAATATCATCAACATTATAAATTAAATTTTATAAAATTTATAATGTTGATGATATTAGAAAACAAAAAAAACATATAGACACATATATTGTCAACTCTCGAATCATATAAATAATAAGAGAGTAAACAAAAAAACAAGTAGATGGATGTTGAAAGGTTGACGTTTGTCCTTTAAATCAAGGAAAAGTGCTAATATTTTCGAATGGTTAAATGTACCACTGTATAACAGCCTTGGATTTTTATCTCAAAACTTTATTTTCCATTTTTAAATTTAATGCTCAATCAATAAAATTTTTAGACACGTGTTTTGAACCGTATCTGTGTCATAATTTTTGTACTGCTTAGCATTAGATTCAACGTCTCGTCAAAATAAAAGGACATACTTTAATTAGGAATCATAGTAATTATTTACTAACAACACTAACGTCACAATCGTATGTTAAGAAAACAAAATTTATTTTATATATATATATATATAATATTAAATTACGTCAATATAATTTTGATAATTATTACATAAATTTTATAATTAATACATAATATAATTTTTATTGATCTAATCATTAAATTATATATATATTATCAAAATTATTTCTATTAAATTTTATCAAAATTAAAAAACAAAAAAAAATATCAAATGATTCATATTTTAATATATTTTAAAATATTTAAATTATATTAATTATAATTTATATGAAAAATGAAAAATAATTATGAATTAATATACAATTTTGTATGTATAATTTATATGATTAAATCTTTTAATTTAATGATAAATTTTTAAAAAATGTTATTTAATTAAAAATTATAAAATAATATAATAATTATCAAAATTATATAAATATAATTTAATCCTCCTTATACATAACCTTTTCAAATTAGAAATTCATAACCACAACCCAATAGTCAAATCAAAATTATCCAAAATAAAAATGTCTGAATAGTGTAAATGGTGTCATCAGATGATCTATCGAACTCATGTAGGCGTGGGTCACCAGCTATCTGTATGTAGTTGCACATATTACCTGGAGTGTTCAATAATTTATTTAAACTGCGAATTTATCTAAAAAACTGAAAAATGAATAAATACATTTTTTTTATTTTATTGAATTTGGTTGTTGGAAAAAATAGATTAAAATTTGGTTTCCTGTAATATTTAATTCTCGATTTTGATTCCTCAATCTAGTTTTTTTCTTCACAAATTTGTTTTTTTCAGGAAAAAAAATTATAATTTTAATCTAATCTTCAATTTTGCATACATTTATTTCTTTTTATATATAATTAAATTATTTTTTATATTATATTTGAATATGTTAGATTTAAGATTTAATTGAAAAAAAATACAAAATAGGAAGATCAAAATTATGAATTAAGAATTATAAGAGAGTCAAAATTATAATTTAATGTAAAAAATTACTGAATTTGGTCTTCTGTTTTAAAATTCTGTAAAACAAAATCTCTAATATAAAATTTGTTGTATTCAATTGAAGTCTGAAGGAAGGTTTTTTGCAGTTACTTTTTCATGGCCCTAAACAACTTGTTAGGGAAAATAGGCATTTGGTAATGATATTTGCATTTTGTTGTTGTAATAAGATGTTTTTTTTTTTGTTTTTTTTTTTTATATATCAATGAGACCAATGTCGCAGAAAAAATTATACTTATCCTAGAGATAATATTCCTTAAAAATAAATCCTAGATACAATACTTGTCATTGTTAAAACATTATTTGGTTGGTTCGTGGGTAGGTCCAACTATGAACTTTCTTGACTGTAGACAAAAATAAAAAAAATAATAATTTTGACTAACCAAAAATAGGAATTATTTTTAAACATGCAGAATCACGAATTATTGAAGGTATGGAAAAAATTTAGTAAAAAAATATTCTAGACAAGAAAAAAATGAATGGGAATTTAAACAATGAGTTTTTTTTTTTTTCCTGGTAAACTATGAGTTTTAACACAAGCTTAAGTGATATAGCATAGGGGTCTCTTTAAATAAAATTTTGAGCTCAAATATGGTAAATGGAAATAAATAGATGTTGGGAGAATTCTCATCCCCTTTCAATAGGTCTATCTCAAAATTAAATATAACGTTTGATATTTTTTTTACAATGATCACACCAAAATTATGATATTATGCATATTACCCCAACCACTCACAATGTTATGTGCATAAAACTTCCGAATAGTTAATGTCTAAATAAAACTGCCCCAATAGAATAGAAATTGTATCAATGATTGTTTTTTACAGGATCGGTGAATTAATGAATGTTAGTTCAAAAATAAACTTTGTTAAATAACTTTATTTTTACGTTAAATTTTAATAATTTAACCATTATATTGTTAATTTAAAATTCTCATTAGAAAGATCAAATTTACAAAATTTATATAATTTAAATATTCATATTTCATTTTAATATATAATATTTTAAAATATAGGAAAAACAAAAAAATGCTACTAGCATTTATATAAAATTAGAGATGTCAGCTCAAGAATAAAATATCACGTAACTTAACAATTAAAATAATTTGATTTATATTTTATAAATATTATTAAGTAGAATGTGCCTAATTTTTTTACCAGATAAGTAGATCAAGGAGATGGATAAACAGGAGCACCTTCCTAATGTTTACAAGCACAAATCTAGAACAGTTATGCTTCTGATCTCTAATTAAAATTGAAATTTTGCTTCAATAATTTATTTCGTTCTTTGATGCAAACTATATTATGTATATTATCGAAATGAAACTTCAATTTTAATTTGGAAAACAACACAATAAATTACCTAAAAAGCTACATCTAAGATTTGTCCCATAAATATGTGTTTCCTATAGGTGCTACTCCACCAACATTATTAACTCAAAAATCAAGCAGCTTACATAACTATCAGCATTCACATGTTATACATAGATGGATTTTCATGTAACTTTAGCCACCTGAGTATTGTCCTTGCTATCTATGGCTGCATCTTCAGGATACTTTTGATGGAGCAGTGTCCACTATATCTATTCCTAGTGAACCACTCACTTTTTTATTGGTCACTGGCAGCAATGTCCTCGGTAACAGGAGCAATTTCATATTCAGATACCAGATCCATGAATTCATTAAGCAGTCTCTGGACTTTCCTGTTTGATGCCATGGATGGAAGAATATCTTCAATAAGGAGTTTGTGTTTCCTCATTCCCTGCAAAGATATAAAGGGAAAATTTCAGAAGATGAGCTCATCATTTTGTTTGACATTCACAGCAGTTCTGTTGGTGAATACTAATTCCAGCATCATCTTTGCTAGGATTTTTGACAATTTTTTTCAGGATAAATAAGTTAGTTTAATTTATATGCACTGTCAATATAAATTTTTTTACACAATCAACCCTTCAGAATTTATGATAGACTTTTAAAGTAATTATTGTAAAAATCAACAATTTTACAGTACATGTCAATTGTGATTAGATGACCGTGTAAGAATTCTTTACATAAATTATTTACTCTAAATAAATATATGAGAGTATAGTTAGTTAGAGCAAAAAGTGAGAGTTTGAGGGAGAATGCCTTGATTGCTTTCCCTCAGTTGTGACTCCCCTTCATAGATTTATAAACTCTCCCAGACAAGGGTATCATTCTTTTCCCTTCCATTCCCCTTATCACCCCTCATCCAAACAAACTCCAATAGTAGGAAAAGTTTCAGCCATGGTTGTCAAACTCTAAAGTATACTCGTAAACTCTTACGATTTTAAAAGTCTAATTGGTCCACACGGGTTAAATCGCATTCAAACTTGTTTTTTAGTAGACTCGGACTGGACTCGGTAGACTTGGACTAAACTCGTGCTAACTCGTGAGTCTAGACCGAGTCAAACGAGTTTGCTTGGGGAAAAAAATAAATCTGAAACGACGTCGTTTGGTGCAGTTTTCTTGGGCCAATTTGGGCATTTAGGGTTGCCATTTTGTCTTCAATTGCGCTACCTTGAAACGAACCCGCAGAGTCCTTCTTGATCCCTTTTGCTTCATTTATTCCCTTTCTGTCTCCCAATCTCTCCCAGTTCTTCCATTTGTTCCTCGATTGCGCAATTTGGTCCTTCAATCCTTCAAGAAGTTGCGATTTCTTCCAGACCTAGATCATCACGAGTTCGAGTTCACCACTTGCGAAGCTACTCCCAATTGCGATTAGCTTCCAAGTGAAGGCTCAAGCATGCCTCTGTTGTAACCATGTAAGCTTCTTTAGTCTCTGACTCACTATTGTTGGTTGGTTATGTTGTTGCCTTGTTGGTTGGTTCGTCCCAAATCCCAAATTCCCAATCCTATTACCCTCATCAAATGATATATTTAGTTGTTGGTTGGTGACTTGGTTCT
Source organism: Glycine tomentella (assembly GCA_007407185.1). NCBI lineage: Eukaryota > Viridiplantae > Streptophyta > Magnoliopsida > Fabales > Fabaceae > Glycine > Glycine tomentella. The sequence continues at coordinate 272,480 of PYAF01006307.1, read as the reverse complement.
GTTATCTTTGGTTTGGCTCGAGTCTCTGCACTTAAATATAGTACTGGCATAGCATATTAAAACTCACATCACAGATGGATTCTGCACTTATACGTTCAAAATATATTGTTCAATATACAATAACAAATAGAAAGGCAGCTCCATGCCTTACCAACTAAGGTTGTTTCTAATTGTATGAACTTATTACTTATGTAATTATGTTTGCAACTTGGTGTAGTTTGTTTTATTATGCATTTATGTGCTTTAAAATATTGTTAAAATGTTGAATTGGTATAATATTTATAGGTAATTTACTATTATTTTTTTGAAGTAGACTCTTATGAGTCTACGATTTGAGTCTACGGAGCTCTCACAAGTCTACGTAGACTCTCGATTTTGACAACCATGGTTTAAGCTATAATGGTGTGCAATTCCACCATTGCTAGCTTGCACAATTTTAACATGTGATAATAATACAATAAAGCTTCACACAAAATAATTTTATTATGTGTATGATGACAAAAAAATCTTACGAGCACGAACGGATCCCATGCAGTCTTTGAATCCGAAGATGCTTCTCCAGCCATCCCTGTAGGAGGTCCAAGGAAACTCTCAGAGTTCTCGTAATCGAGATTCATCTGCTTCTCTGCAATAACTTTATAATCATTGTTCAGTCTACAACTAGTTCAAAATCACAGACCAAAGAGTGTGATCGAATAATTAAAAACTATTAGAAGTTAATATTTATAAATGGCTGATCACATGCATATGAATAAATGTATGTTTGGCAACTTTCTTGATGAATTCTTGAAGAGTGAAGACCAATACACATAGTTAAACTCAATCCATTCAACGAGAGATGATCATGCAAATTATATAATTGGGATAATCACAGACCTACCCTGAGGTTAGCAGTTATTACACCTAAATCCTACTTGTCTTAGAACTAACACCTACCTCCCTTGTAGATCCCTTGATTTGTTAATTTTAAGAATACTATGTGCATGATTTATATATAAAAAATAAGGGATGCACGTGTAATTTTTTTAAAATAAAGGGTGTTAGGTAAATGAACTTTTCTTCTAATGAGTTTTTCCCATTCTCAGTTTGGTTTGGTTAAGAGCACAAGAACAATTCAGTTTAGTAATCCAAAACCAGTTTGGTCTAAATTTTAGAATACAATGCATGGAACCAAAGGAACAATTTGATTTGGTTCAGACAAACTATTTTCCAGTTCTGTTTAGTTTGTAGAGAACTGTTTTCTAGTTCAGTTTGATTCAGTTTTCTGTGATGAACTGAATAATAGATTATAAAATAGAGAATGTAAGTGTAATTTCTGAATCAAGTAGGGCCTAAGTGTTATTGTCTGTGACCTCATAGAGAAATCAGTATAATTATTCCTAAATAATCTAAGAATCATAGGTACAAATCATTTTGGCATAAATAAAAAATTAAGTGCCAACAGTGAGATGGTGAGACAGACAGAGCAAAAGATAGAGCTCGCACAGTGGGAGACCAAGTCACTCTTTAGAACTTTTTTGTGGGAGACAGACAGCATGCATGCTTCATGCAAGAATGAGAAATGCCAGAATTGCATCTGGAGAATATATAAAAGAAAAATATAGTAGAATAATACCTAGCAAGAAAGCGTACATAGGACAATAGGCATTGGCGATATTCTTTGGAGGATTCGAAAGCCAAAGCAGAGGCCAACTGAGCTTCCAAATGTGCGCGTGTCTGCACTCCATCATCAGTCAATCTGTATCAAAACACTCATGTTTAGAAAGTGTTCATGTAAACATTAGGACACTATCAAGGAAAGGAGTATCTAGAAGAATAAAACTATAAAATGTGAAACAAGGGCCCTAGAGGACTAGTATGTTCTGTCTTCCTTCTATACAAAAATATGAATACTTAAACAATAATTATATCTATTTTTCTAGATTCATTGGCGTTTGGACATATGATTTTTATTTAATATCTTTTTAGCATGCTTAATATCTATTTTAATATCCTTTTCATCCTTGCATGACTAATATCCCTCTCCTTCCTTACCCACTTAAATCAATTTCATACAATATCCAATCGCATCTTCAAATCAAGAAGACAGGAACCAACACTAACTTAATACTGTATCTAAAATAGATGCCAATAAATACACACCTAGTCCAACCTGGCTTCCATGCCAAATATTTTCTAACATCAACCTGCAAAGCAGCAAGTTCACCACTTTGAATTGAGCCCATACTCCAAGAGCTGGCAAAATTTGATGCAGGGAAGCAGTCATCTGCAACCCTTAGCCAACACTTGAGACTCATGTCAAATAGGAAAGCATGACGAGTGGCCAAAACGACAACAGGAGAACCAGATTTTGATAGCTTTGCAAATATAACTTTAATAGTGCCTGAAAAAGAAAATATAAAAAATTATAGAAACCAAAGCATATGAAAAGTTCTCAAAGAAACAAAGTTGTCCTATACAAAACATATGTAGGTAATATATTGTACCAGCATCTTTAGCAGATGAGTTAGGACTTGAAGCAACGAGAGAAGCCAATGAGTCATGAAGGAGACAGGTTTGGTTGAATAAATCCCATAAATAAAGAGAACCGTTTCTTGTTACCAGCAACAATTTCCAGCACTCATCACAGTCTATAAATGTTGCTGCAGATCCCATCATCATGGTAGGCATTGCTCGTCTCCCACACTTTGTGTAAATCTTCTCAAAAGCAAACAAAAGACAGAAAACATATATTACAAAGTGTAAGTTCTAAATCAGGCCCATGCATTTGACTACATAAAACATATTGTATACTTACAAGTGAAAAAAAAGGTTTGAACCACATTAATCATTAGTCACTTAAGAGTACAAAAGCACATCCTTGCATTGAATAATCCTAATTTTTTACTGAATACCAAGAGATCACCGGAGAAAAGATAGTTGCTTTCCTGCAGTGGCTTGCAGTTTCACCCACTTATATATCAGTTGATATAGAATAGTCAATGTGTCATACTTATAAGAGCAGTTATTACAGTCTGTGAGCTTCTGCCTGCAGCATATGCAGAGGGAATGAACACTAACAACTTGTACAGAGTTGATAGGTGCAAAGGAAGGAGATTCTTTCTATGATTAAAAAAAATGGACAACAAAAGCCGAAATAGTTATTTTCAAATAATTTTCAAACATGCAACAGCGTAACTTTCCAATGCTAGCTTTTGTACAAACTTGCTACAAAAAGGCATAAAACATGCAATGAAATCCACACAAAGATGATTTTAAAATATGAAAGCATGTGATGAAATTCCAAGTTTATACTATTTTAAATTTTTAACTTGTTCCAAACATTTATGCTCCAAACAACAAAAGAGAAAAAGAAAATAATGATATTAGAGATAGATGATCTTGTCTCTAGAGGTTTTTTTGTCATAATAATATGAAGAAAATTTAATATAATGAATGTTAGGTACAAGTACAAGTACAACAGGCAATGATACAATATATCAGAAATGATAACAACAATAAAGTGGTGGAAAGTAAACCAAATACACATCAAGCAACTATTTACCTGCAAACATCCATCTTCACACCCAACTGCCCAAAAATTTGCATTTCCAGCTAAAACAGTGACTTTTCCTGATATCCTATCAGACCAAAGTGTTTGAGGACCCCTTGTGCAAGCAATTTCCGTTTCTCTCATCATGTATGTATTCCCTATTCCTATAATGTCATTCACAGCATGTTCTCTCACGCGTGCTTCCAAACAAATAGGTGAAGTATCTGCCCCACTTTTCTTGTCAAATACCCTAATGGAAAGAGTAGCACAAGAAGCAGACAAGGAACCGGTAGTCATGGAATTTCCCAACTGCTCAACATTGATATTTCCATCTATGTCAGAAGAAGCTGGAACTTTCTCAATCCCTAGGCTCTCTGAAACTATGGCCCGAGCAGTAACCCCAGAACGTTCTTTTAAATCTGATTTCCTGCCAAGTGGACCACCCAATGTACTTGCTCTATTTTGGCTTTCATCATTAGATACAACTCCATTGTTACCCTTTCTGGGATCAGAAGACCTGAGAGGGAAATCATGAGCTTGGGACTGAACAGCACAAGAAATGTTTTCCTGCTGAACAGGCACTCCAACTGCTTCTGGAATTATTCTTTTTCTTCCATCAGGTCGTCTATATTCTCTTTGCTTGACAGGGTTAGAAATTTGGGCAGAGGCGGTAGTGTTGCTTAACCCATCACCAATAGTACTTCCACTCTTCTTACTATGATCAACTTGAGGATCAGCATTCTTTGAAGCAATGTGCACATCATCATAACCTTTTTCCACTGTCTGGTTTTGTCGGACATCAGAAACCACTTTTTTGCTTGGTGCTTGCTTGGCAGAAGCTGCTTCTAATAATAACTGTGCTGCACTCTCTGCTAAGTTCGCCTCATGACCTCTGACATCACCATAGCGAATTCGCTTCAACTCATCTAGCTCAGCATCACTAAGTCTCTGTCCAAGTTCTTTCACCTCAAAATGAAATGTAGCCACAGATCCATCCAAGGAACAGGCAAAAAGTGAATATCATTCAGGGCTCCTGTTTCAAAATGAATAATAGTAACAATAAAGCAAAGTCATTCAAAGAAATAAAGAAGTCAAACTAATTAAAAAATGATCATCATTCAAACAACATATATAGTGCAGCCATAGATGAATGGCATACCAGGATAAATCCACAACACTTTGAGTAAAGAAATGCGTAGCAACAAAGAGAGGATGGGAACTTGCAGTAGTCCATACAGTTATAGTTCGATCCTGACTTCCGAGGACAATAACATTGTATGGCTGTGGCTCTTTGCTTCCTGTCTTGGAAGCACCATTTGTCCACCCAACATCCACAGACTTCACTTCCTGAGCATTAGAGAAATTCCTTCTAAACATTGAATGGTTGAACTTGACCACAATAACTGGAGCATTATGTCCTAAGAAGTCAAACGTTGCAGACCATTCCCCTCTCTCAAGTACAGGGGCAGAATGCCTTGGTTTCTGGAAACCATGAGTAGCGGTGACAAAATGGCCACAGGGAGACCATCCAAGACGCCTGAAAAAGGTAGACAAAAGCTGAAAGGAACACAGTTCAATTAAGAAATAGAAATTTTTATTGGTCAATAGATTTCAAAATAGGAAACTTACTGATTTAGCCCAGTGACCATCTGTTCTATGAGCAAGACTCCAATCACTAGTTTTCCAAATAATGACAGTTTTATCATCGGATTGACTTGCTATAAAAGATCCAATAGGATCCCATGCAACCCCCTTAACCAGACTTGTGTGGCCCCTCAGAACAGCAGTGCAAATACCATTGCTCATGTTCCATATATGAATAGTGTTGTCCAAACTCCCACTAGCTAATGTGGAGTCATCAGGAGACCAATTAAGGCCACCTACTTTACGCATGGACATATAGATCCCAAGTTAATGATGCTCTCATTAAAAAATGTGAAAATGTTTGGATACATAGGGTGATGAGAAAAAAATATATATGGAGGACTATTTAGATGACACAATTGGTTCATTTACATTCAAAGACAAATGAGAGTTAATTGGCTGAAACATGAATGACTGTTGAAACAGGAAAAACATTTGCATTACCACATCTGCAGTGTGCCCTCTCAAAGTCAATGCAACTTTCCAGTTTTCAATATCCGGTGGCTCTCCACTGCCAAATTCTGTGGTTCCCGAACCGGGCTTTCTCTCATGAACTAATATCACCTGATCATCAGACCCTGATGCAACATACCTACCATGCTTAGCCCACCTAACACAGTTAACAGACCCAAAATGATCCCGCAGGGTTGCAAGAAGCCTCTGAGATGACTCATCATTTCCTATGTCCCAAGACTCCCCATAAACAGACTTCATATTCCATATTCGAACCTGCACGAAGCACAGACGAGGAAGGTGATTATTGGAGAATCATTACTATGGCTCTCAGTATCAATGTCTCCCATCACCTAACTAGCAATGCATCAAACATCTGAGCAACACCCTTTTGCCTAATGAGTTCAGCAACACCACCAAATTACATAAAGTATCTCATTCATCAACAAACAAATTAAACATTAATACACAACAATGGTATGACATGTCACTGGACACAGGCAAAATAACGGCAGACCAAAAAATTCAAATTCATCATTAAATTGAGACTCTCAATACAAAGGATGAGAGAAAGAAGCCATACCTTGTGGTCACCACCACCAGTAGCAAACCGGAGCCCACCAGGTTGAACATCAATGGAGAAAATTTGCATGCCCTCATGCCTAACCCAGCTAGTTTTCTCAGCAATCATCTTCCAAAAGTCTGTTTTGCCTCCCAAAAACTTTTTTTTTATTCTGTTTGAAGCAAATTCAATACATTTTTCTTTCCTTTCCCAATGGGGGAGTGGAGGAAGCTGAGAACTTCACCAACTCAGTTCAGAACCCACGAGATTCCTACAAAAATTGATGTTACTTAAACACCCATTTCCCCCCAAAACATTAACCAGAGTCAGCAAAATTCAAAGAAGATTGGCATGTAAAAATCAAGCAATTATCTTGATGGGGTAAAATAAAAACTGAGAACAACCCTGAAAAAAAATAGGATATTATTTTCTATTTTATGAAATGGATTATAAATGTGAAAAAGACAATGGTGCAAACTTTGGAGGCAATGAGCAAAAACCCTATAAAATCATGAGGAGGGTGTTGGCGAAGATGGAGGAGTTAACTTCCTCTTTAACGGTCAAATCTCAAAAGAAACTGAAAAAAAATGGAGAATTTTTTTTCAAAAAAGAAGGTAAAGAGTACTCAGCAAATAAAAGGGTTTTTGATAGACAGAGGGGGCAAAATAAGCAGAGAACAAAACTGATGGATTGAAAACAAAATGGATATATTCACCAATAAAAAAAAATGGATATGGATGTGGATGTGATTAGGAATGGTAACTTACTTTTGAATTTTGATTATGGCTTCTATTAGTTCGGTATGATTTGTCCCCCAACATGCCATGTGAATATAGTTTCAGGAAAGTAGGGGTGTTCGCGGGTCGGTTCGGATCGATTTTGGTCAAATTTAAGACCTAATCTAATCAAATTTGATCGGTTCGGTTCGGTTCGATTTTCAGAAAAAAAAATTAAAACCCAACCCAACCCAACCCGTTCATGAACAGTTCGGTTTGATTCGGATCACCGAGTTATCCATTTAATTTTTTTTTAAGAACTACTATTTTATATCACGATTCTTTCAAATATCTCATACAATTAACACAATATTATCAAATGTATGAAAGTAGTAAAATTGATTCATTTAATACCATCAACATAATATTATAAAATAAACTTATAATATAAATTAAAACAAAAGATTTGTGAACAATATTTACTATAATAGTCTGAATTACAACTGGATCTTACAAACCAAGCTTTGTTATAACCAATTTTGTTGCAACCATATTTGCTTAAACAAACAAATAAACAAAATATGATTCATTAATATTATAAACATGGTAAACAATATATGAAAAAAAGGTATTCTAGTCTCAATTCACCAAGAATAGAGATATACTGATATCCTTGTTTCCCAACCAGACTGGTATCCTAGTTTCCCAGTCAGAAGTCACATGTCTCAATTCATCAAGAACAGAGACAAAACTGGTATCCTAGTTCCCAGCTGCGACCTTTTCCAAAATCAAGAAGAAGAATACAATAAAATAGTTACATTTACGCTTATATTCTTTAAACAAGTAGGTACCTTTAAATCCTGATTGAGAGTTGAAGAATCAAACTTGTCAAACGCTTCTATATGATCTCACAACAAGTCTCTCAATGATGCAAACATAAACTCTCTAATATTATTTGGATGGAATGCATACATGAACACCAAAATATGTTTCTATTTATACTAATTTAAAGATATGATTTTAACCAATTTTTGAATGCAATCCTAAATATATTCTATCATATTATCCAATGCAATCTTAAAGATATTTTATTATATTATGCAATGCAATCTTAAAAATATTCTATCCTTTTTTTTAATGCAATATTAAAAAATATCC
>PYAF01006307.1:219722-264315 GCA_007407185.1 Glycine tomentella | reverse complement strand
AAAGATATTTTATTATATTATGCAATGCAATCTTAAAAATATTCTATCCTTTTTTTTAATGCAATATTAAAAAATATCCTATCTTATTTTTGAATGCAATCTTAAACATTTACAATATCATATCTTTTTTTATTGTCAAATTATTTTTTTAACTTTTAATATATATATATATATAATAAAATTTATATTATTATTACGGGTTCACATATCGGGTCATCGGATCAACGGATCTGTAAATCTAAACCCGTGATCCAACCCGTACATGAACGGTTTTGATCGGTTCAGTTCGGTTTTGACCTAAATATATAAATGACCCAACCCAAACTGTTCGGATCGGTTCGGATTCACGGGTGACCCGTACCCACGAACACCCCTACAGGAAAGTGCAATAAAATTAGTTTCACTACAAACAAATACAACATTAATAAAGACAAGTAATAAAATGGCAAGAAAAAAATATGAAAATATATTATTCTCTTTAGTCTTCCTTTCTTTACTTCTAAATTAAGCCACTAATCTATTAATCTATTGACAGTGGTCTCCAATAAATACATAAAAATCACTCTGATTAAGAAGTCTCTTGTACAGAAGCATAGTTGATTCCACATAATCAAATCTTATTAAAATTTTGAAAGCAACAATTGCATTTAATAATATAGTTAACTATTGTTCTTCTAAAAAAATATATGTAGTTAACTATTGTACCTAAAAATAATATAGTTAACTGAGAAGTGTGAACTAATATTCTTAAATCAAGAAACAAGTTACGTATAAGAGAATTAAATAACTAATTATATAAAAGAATTTAATAAAAACATTATGTTTCTACTAATCACCTTATATTGTATAAAACATGAGTGTAACCCCACAATTAACAATTACACCGTATTTTCTTTATCACAATTGATCAGTACTTCTTATGTATTCAACTAAAAACCAATTGCAAAGTTTCTTCCTGCAAATTACTAAAACACTTTTGTATACTGTAAAAAAAAAAAGGTACTATTTTCACAGCATTGCATTATAGACTACCAATTTTAAATTTCGGTTGGCCATAATTAGGACTCATAAAATAGTTATTTTTCGCTACGATTTATATATCCATTGAAATTGCAATATTCATAACTGGAGTTGGTTATTAGTTATCCAATAGTTCATGCGATAGTAAGGTATCAAAGGGTGCTTTACATATTTTTTTATTAAATATTAGTTCAAGCACGATTTCATAAAAACCAAATTTAGAAAGAAGAAAAGTATGGGTGTGGTTTAAATTTATTAAAAATTTATAAGACACTTAAAAAATTGATTTAAGTTGCAAGATTCATGGTAAGGCAATATGCTCAACCTTAAAAAACAAAATGTTTACATAAAACAACACCAGATTTTGACAAAGTTTAGCCTTCCGTAAACAACATATAAGCAATACCATTAACATTAACACATGTAATACAACAGATCATTTTTATTCCATGATTTAGAGAATATATGTGCAGATGATCACTGGTATTGCTCCCGTTGAATCAGTTATCAGATAATATTTGGTGTATTATAATACATAGAGATTCAGTTTTTGCTCCTGGAGATTTGCTGCTATTGAACCTTATTTATTTTGCAGACAAAAGTGATATAAATGAATTTTCTTAAGGTGTAAACCAATAATGATACAGACGAAGAAGCACTCATGACTCAACATTAAGTAAATAGTACGTTGAGACCAATAGGACTCCTAACACTTTGTATACCATTGTTCCATATCAAGCCACCAAACACAAAGTTTCCATTGCTATTCTTGAATGGGAAGAAATCAATCCTGAAAGTTATATTCTCCCCAGTTTTCCAGAACTTCAATTCTTCTGGTGTAACTTCAACATTCACACCAGATGGATTTTAAACACTTGCATGCTATACTGTTGGTTCCTCACCATAATAAGTAACTGTATGATAAACCGATAAACTTCCATTCAAGTTGGACACACCAATTGAAGGATAATTGAAGTTGTAGGAAGCTGTAAGAGGTTTCTGACATTGGGTAATAACCCCAGTGAGGTTCTTAAGTTGTGCTGGGTTTTCCCCATTGCTGCACAGAAAATTGAGAACATCTTAGGAACTAAATTCATATACTAATCCAGGATTAAGTGATGCAACAGGGTTAACATGTCCAGATCCATAGTAAAATGGTGTGGTTTGAGTTCCATTTGGATCTCTTCCTTTGACTCGGTGTGTGTTATCCATAACTGTTGCTGTAACATCAGAAAGAGAAAAAAAAAAAAAAAGCATTCATTAAGATCATAACAATTACTAACATATATTCTAATGATTTTTGTTGTAGCATGAATGAAAAACAACTTACCAGTTGTCATTATTGCAGACTTTATGGCTGCAGGGCCCCAGTGTGGGTGGTTAGATTTTATAATTGCTGCAACTGCAGTTATGTGTGGGCAAGACATTGATGTTCCTGAAGGGATGTTATAGTTGACGGATCGTTGTTAGACTGTGGCTAAAGTTGAAACCGGTGACCATGCTACCAAAATATTCACTCCAGGTGCTGTAATGTCAGGCTGCATAGTTGGATGAGAGCACACAATTTAGAATATATAAGTGTAGGATCAACCTTCAAACACTATATCCTTTTGTGTCAACAAAAAGTTACACTAGGAAGAATGTGCGGTGCTTTCAAGTCTAACCATAGAGCCTACTGAGTAAACTTGCCTTAATAATGTCTGGTGTTATTATATTTGGCCCCATGGAAGAAAAAGTTGCCACTTCTGGTGTAGGTTTGGTACCAAGTACAGTTATTGTTGGGTAGATTCTAGCAGTGGGATTCCTGACATAAAACATTAGCAGACAATGTTTCAACTTTTTGACAATGAGTATGACTAACTTAATATTAGAGATTTTCTATCTTTTTTAAAAAAAAAATAGAACTTACTTCTCTGTGTTTATATATGCTTGAAGATCTTTTGCGGCATCCTGACCAATGAGAGTGGTTGGGATGAAAAATTGAAAACCAAAATCTTTGGCACTATGATCAATAAGTATCATTCCAACACCCCCACCTTGCATTACTGTTAAGGCCTTTTCTCGTCTGTCATCACCGATTAAATTCTCAATTGTAACAGATCACAGTTTTACCCATGATTAAGGTAGGATCTAGAGTATTGTTCTTGCAGAAGCTGTAAGCAAGAAATCAAAGAATTAGGATTAAAAAATTGAATCATGTTATTCCAGGTGTCTTTGTATTAAAAGCATCACCCTATTACATTTATGCAGAATTATTTCTCTAGTTTTTTTATTGGGAGTCAAACAAAATGTGTGATTCTAAATATCCACAATTTTCTTGGCTAATGGTTTAATGACACTAGTGTTGTCTATATTTAAAAAGGGTAAATTTCAGATTTACAACAAAATTAGTGTCTCATTTTCCTACTCGAGTACTAGCCTGAATTTGCCTAAAGAGTATAGAGTAGACACCAAGAAAAAAAAGTTATGTAGAATCTGATACATTTATCAACATTGAAGTTTGTGCTTAAACCACATAATGAAGAAGTTACCTTGCATTTGTTGCTGAAACTCCAGCTGCTGCAGCGGTACTTCCATATATCAAACCATACGATTGCTCCATTATTATTGGAATCAAAGAAGAACCCTGAAAGCACATAAACCTTTATTGATTTACTAACTGATACTGATATTCATTAGATGTATATTGGTGTTAAAATTTAGAAATGGTTTGTGTTATTGATTTCACCTTTAAGATCTTTGAGTCCAAGGTAGATATTTGAACTGAATTCCCTGTCTATTGTGCTAGCAGCAACAGTGAGTATCCAAGGAGCAATGTTGCACGCAGTACGTGGAAACATCGAGTTTCCAGCTGCAGCAGAAATAAGAACTCCCTTTTGAAATGCATGGAATGCTCCTATACTGATTGCATCCTCAAAGTAAATTGGCTGGGGAAGATCAGGGCCAAGGGAAACAGATAGTATGTCAACCCCATCATGGATGGCGTCATCCATGGCAGAAAGAATTTCAGCATCACTGCAGAATCCAAACCAACAGACCTTGTAGATCGCAAGTCTGGCACTAGGGGCACCACATCTAGCAGTTCCATTGGCAATGCTAAATAAGCTAGCATTAGCAACAAAGGACCTTGCTATTGTGGAAGCCGGGTGTGTTCCATGTCCCCCACTTCTCGAGCTGACTGGAAAAAAATCCTGTTGGCAATGTCCTCTAGAGGACCATTTTCTGCTTCAAACCCCTTTGAATAGTATCGTGCACCAATAATTTTCCTGAAAAGATCCAAACTCCAGGTGAGATGACATAGCTGTTGGGAAGTCCCACATCGCCTGTCTCAGTTCTCGAGGTGCAGTTTATATATATGTTGGGCAACTTCATTTAGGGACAATTGGTTTTAAGCTGAAATCTAACATTGAATCAGAGCCTTTAGCATTTCTTGGTTCTCGCCTATTCTAGTAGCCTAGCGTCATTGTAAGAGTCCTATGAACTTTGATAATACACAGGTCCATCTACCTTGTTCTAAAATTCAGTTTTTTATTATAAGAATGAGGTTGGCAAAGATGAAACTCTAGACCACTTGATCATTGACATTGTAATACTACGTCATAAATCAACTGTCTCAAAAGTTTATAATGTTAGGTGAAAACACAAATGATTTTATATTAGACTTTGACAACTTCAGGTGCATAATTTATTTACTACAATATATAGACTTTGTACATCAATCTTAAAAACCAATCTATGATGGATTTTGATAGAAACAAAATCATATTAAGTATAGATGATTATAATATTATTGATGAAGGGAAGATTTGTTAGATTTCATCTTAAAACCAATTGCATTAAGTAAAATTGCTCAACAGATATATGTTAGAGAAATTAGTATGATAATCCTGGATAAATTCAAAGAATCGTGTTCGTACACTTTCCGAACAAAGTATTTCGACCCTATTCTTGCCTGGGTTCACGAAATCCTTGTTGGGATAATTCTTTGAAGAACAATCTGCTTCTGGCAATAGAGAACAGATCAGGAATGTAGAGAGAAAGTATGATTTTCGTATATCAGAAATCTGAGGCCAAATGACTCCTTATATAGGAGTTTTTCCAAACAATGCAACTCTTGGCTGTTCGGCTTTTCCAAACAGTGCAACTCTTGACTGCTCGCAACCTTTCCAATCAGTGCAACTCTTGACGATGAACCATCGTAACCGTTGGTTATCAGAACGGTTGGGAGTAGTTATTTTTCTAACCTTTCCCAAGAGCGGTTAGGAGTAGTTATTATTTTGAATTGTTAACCGCCTCTTATTCATAACCCATGGAGTTTAAACAAAAACTCCAACAATCCCCCACATGAATAAGAGATCAATTCAACATGACTAAATTATGCGTTGGAACCCCGCACCGTAATCGCGGTCAATTATGCGTTGGCTCAACAAGCGTGCACTCCGCACTACCCTAACTCGTTTCCAAAGCTTAACGCGTAATCGCATTGGCCTATAGTAAATCACATTACTACTAAAATCCATTGATGACACTAAAATCACCAACAATATATAAGTTGCACCTCGAGAATTGAGGTATGCAATGTGGGACACCCTAACACCCCCTCCACAAATGCCTGCCAGAAGAAACAAGCCTACTAGAGTAGGCAAAAATCAAGATGGGCTATAGGCTCTGATACAATTTTAGATTTCAGCTTAAAATCAATTGACACTAAGTGAAGTTGTCCAACAGGTACATAAGCTGCACCCCGAGAATTGAGGCAGGTGATGTGGGACTTTCTTAAAGGATGGTGAGCTTGAGCTCTTACAAGGACAAACCAGAGCCGAGGCTCCTCGGAGAGAACTATTTCTCTGTATAAAACAACCAACGCATACCCCTCCCCCTAGATGATCCATGTCTTACAGAACTTTATTATCCACATCAGAGGCAAGACAAAACGTGGTACTCTATCAGATTTTAAATTCCAAAAAAGAGGGATTCAAATCATGTGTCCCCAAATTGGCTAGTGAGTTCTTACTTGTTGCAGTTGGCTAGTGTAAAATTATCTCCAGTAACACACTCTCCCTTGAATATTTTGGGAACAGGACCTAATCCATGATCAGTGAAGCTTTCTGATTCCGGCCAGATTCCTGAGAACCAATGATAAGCTACTCATTGTAATCCAAATGAAAGTAAAAGGAGAAAGTGTTGAAGAAAGTATTTACCAGAGTCAATGACACCAACAATGACATTAGATGCAGTGTCCTGTGCTATATGGTTGCTCTTGTAGACAGTCTCTAATCCAAGAAAATCCCAAGAATGTGTTGTGTAGAGTTTATTCATTTTGCTCTCAAAAACAGACAATACTGAGTTTAAGCTGAAACAAAATTCAAAACATCATTCGAGCCTTAGTAGATAAGGGTGTGTTTGATTTTTATTTTCAAAATCTGTTTTAGTTTTCAAAGTACAGCTAAACAAAGTTGTTAGTGGAGAGTGGTGCAAGGCACAGAGCATAGTGTTGAATTGAGACAAAGGTTAAACAAGACAAGAACAGAAGATGAGAAAATATCTCAGTTGTTTCTATTTTTGGTTTTTAAACACTTGTTTTGGTAACAATTTTCAAATTTTAATAGATTTTGGATAAGAAATTGATTATAGAGCAGTGTAAAAATGTTTCAGAAAACAGTTTCTAAAACCAAAAAGTGAAAAGCGAATCAAACATTATTTTAATGGGGGATACCACATTTGTAAACCAAAAAATGCTGAATTAGTCTTCCATCTCTTATTCAAAATGTCTGCTAGTCCAATTAATATAGTGCGAAGATAAAGAAGAAAGATATAATAGTGGAATGCAATACCAGCAAGTTGATTAGCTTGCTCTGGTGTAATCATGGCCGAGAAGCCTTGAAAACTTTAACTGTAATGGTTGAGTGCTGCTGCCTTTGCTTCGCTGAGGCTGAAAAGTGTTAAAAAATATGCCCAGGATGTTAGCCCAAGTTATTCCATTTTGAATAAACCAAGCTTAAAAGAACAACGGTAGTTATGATTAATTCCATGAATTTTATTTCAAATCAAGTGGCATGCCTTCCAGTAACTGAAGCTAGTATCTCATGGTTTGCTCTGATTACAGATTCTGAATTGGGGTGTGAATGATCTCCAATGTAAACTATATAATGCTGCATCAATGCAAATTCAAAAGTTAGTTTCGTTCTATGTAAGTAGTTAGGAGCTGCTAGTAATGTGTCTCATAGCCATAGTCTGTAGATGCATGCAGCTCACGTAGACAGCATGCATCCAGTTCAAATGAATGTGCTCCTTTACCTTTGGGGTAGATCCATTCACCAAAGTATACCCAATGAGAAGAAGGGTGAAAGAACCTAAAATTTTGGCAAAACCCATGACACGCCCAAAGGGTCCAGAATAGAAAGTTAGATGTGGAAATGGTGACACTTTTTATGGTAGGTGATTGGTCCATTTTATAGCCAAAACGAACCAACCAACTTATTATATGTCATGTCATACATAAAAAAATCAGTTGCCGGCTTTATACGTTTCTGTTTATAACTTAGTGGCATTTGAGATTCTTTAGAGCGCAAAATGACATTTATAAAAGGAGATAAGATGGATATATGTTTTAACAAAATAACAGCATGTGGAAGAATTGTAAATGGCGATTATTGGATCATATGAGCCTTTGATTTAGATAATTAATAAATTTTGTGTTCATATTTCTTGTTTTTAACGCATTCTAGGAATTGGTCACTCTTGAGGGGTGCTTTTCCCTTACTTGGAGAGCTGTCTTTAGTGGATTATGATGATAAGCCAACCAAGAAATACATCCTATAAAGAAATGGACCGGGTTCATGTGCAATCCTGACAATCCACTGTCACTCTATCTTACGAGTTTCAGAGAAAACTTATATTCTTGATTATAGATTATTTTTATATTTCTGAACAAGTTTGCTAGAAAAGTATCAGTTTTACAAGTGGGTTATATTGTGTTTTACTTTTTTCCCCTCTATTTGTCATTTTAAATTCATATTCAAATGTAAACAATTGTATTAACTATTATGTCTACTTTTCCACTAAAAAAAGAAAACCATTATGTCTACTTTTTTATCAACTTGGTTTATTATGCTCCCAATGAGTCTTTTGAGACTCACCCTATTCTTTCTTTTTTCTCTAAGATTTGCAAGTTGTAGAGTAACTTCTAACTGGTCACTGGCAGATCTTCCCCAGAGTTTCACCTTTTTGGGTAGACTATAATACAACTATAGGAATAGAAGTAGTTATTTTCATTGCATTACATACAATTCATTAGACTTGATATGAAATTGTTGGATAGTTTTGTTTTGAGAACTCATGACAGCTATTAACCTTAAACAACGTTTGCATAAAACAACACCAGGCTTTCACAAAGTTTAACCTTCCATAAATGATACAATGAGCAGTACCATTAACATATGTGATATAAGAGAGAGAAAAAAGTTTATCATAATTCAGAGAATATATGTGCAGATGATCACAGGCAATAGAAATTGACAACGCTTCCATTGAATCAGCAAATATTGGTACATAAAGATCCAGTCTGCTTGTGGAGAATTCGCTATATGGAAATCCTCAATGATATCTATTGAACATTTTTTTATTGCAAAAATCAAAGTGATATATATAAATAAATGCATTTTCTTAAGGTATAACCAATCAATGTTAAGTAGATAGTACATTGAGACCAATAGGACTCCTAACCCTTTGTATGCCATTGTTCCATATCAAAGCACCAAACACAAAGTTTCCATTGCTGTTCTTGAAAGGGAAGAAATCAATCCTGAAAGTTATTTTTTCCCCAGTTTTCACAAACTTCAATTCTGCAGGTGTAACTTTAACATTCACACCAGATGGATTTTCAACACTTGCACGATATACCGTTGGCCCCTGACCATAATAAGTAACTGTACGATACACTGATAAACTTCCATTCAAGTTGGACACACCAATTGAAGGATAATTGAAGTTGGAGGAAGCTGTAAGAGGTTTCTGACATTGAGTAATAACCCCAGTGAGGTTCTTAAGTTGTGCCGGGCTTGCCCCATTGCTGCACAGAAAATTGAGAACATCTTGGGAATTAAAATCATATACTAATCCAGGATTGAGTGATGCAACTGGATTAACATGTCCAGATCCATAGTCAAATGGTGTGGTTTGTGTTCCATTCGGATCTCTTCCTATGACTCGACGTGTGTTATCAATAACTGTTGCTGTAACATCAGAACAAATGCATCAATTTAGGATGATCACACACAATTACAAACATCTATTCTCATGGTTTTTGTTGTTGCCAGGAACTTTTGTAGCATGAATGAACAACTTACCTGTTGTCATTATTGAAGACATTATGGCTGCAGGACCCCAGTGTGGGTGGTGAGATTTTATAATTGCCGCAACTGCAGTTACATGTGGGCAAGACATTGATGTTCCTGAAATGATGTTATAGTCGACAGATCGTTGTTTGACTGTGGCTTCAGTTGCCACTGGAGACCATGCTGCCAAAATATTCACTCCAGGTGCGGCAATGTCAGGCTGCATAGTTGGATGAGAGCACACTATTTAGCATATATAGGTATAGGATCAACTTTCAACACTATATCCTCTTTATCCTTTTCGTGTGTGTGTAAACATAAAATTAAACTAGCAAGAGAATCTGTGGTGCATGCAGGTATAAAACATATAGTTTATTGAGTAAACTTGCCTTAATAATGTCTGGTGTTATTATATTTGGTCCAATGGAAGAAAAAGCTGCCATTTCTGGAGCAGGTTTGGTACCGACTACAGTTATTGTTGGGTTGATTATAGCAATGGGATTCCTGACATAATAAAAGCATTAGCAGGTGATGTTTCATGGATTGTGACTAACTTTGGTAATAGATATATTTTTTCTCTTTCCACAAACTTTTAGAACTCACTTATCTGTCTTTATATATGCTTGAAGCTCTTGTACGGCATCCTGACCAATGAGAGTGCTTGGGATGACAAATTGAAAACCAATATCTTTGGCGTTATGATCAATAAGTATCATTCCAACACCCCCTCCTTGCCTTATTGCTATGGCCTTGGCTCGTCTGTCATCACTGAAAGTCTCAATTGTGCAGATTACAATTTTACCCTTGATTAAGGTAGGATCTAGAGTATTGTTCTTGCAGAAGCTGTAAACAAAAGAAATTAAAAAAATTAGGATTAAAAAATTGAATCACGTCACTCTAGATGTCTTGGGATTAAAGTCAGCACCCTTGAATAGTTCCTATACATTTATGCAGAATAGGATACTAATTTTTACTATTTGGAGTCAAACAAGATGTGTGATTCTAAATATCCACAGTTTTTTCGCTAATGGTATAATGATATGGCAAATAGAGAGACTAGAGTTGTCATGTGTCAAAACAAAAAGTTAGATGTACTAATAATATTGTCTCATTTTCTAACTAGAGGACTGACTTCAATGAGTTTTAATACGGCTTAAAGAAGGCAAGTAGTTATATAGAATCCGAAACATTTATCAAAATGAAGTGTTGTGCTTTGCTACTTAATGCAGAAGATACCTTGCATTTGTTGCTGAAACTCCTGCAGCTGCTGCGGCACTTCCATATATTAAACCATACGAATGCTCCATTCTTATTGGATTTAAAGAAGAACCCTGAAGGCACATGAACCTTTCTTGATTTACTAACTCATACTAATATGCATAAGGATGTATATTGGTGAGAAAATTAGTGTTATTGGCCTCACCTTTAAAACTTTTGAGTTACCAAGGTAGATATTTGAACTGAATTCCCTGTCTATTGTGCTAGCAGCAACAGTGAGGATCCAAGGAGCAACATTGCATGCAGTACGTGGAAAAACTGAGTTTCCAGCAGAAGCAGAAACAAGAACACCCTTTTGGAATGCATGGAATGCTCCTACACTGATTGCATTCTCGAAGTAAATTGGCTGCGGAGGGTCAGGGCCAAGGGAAAGAGATAGTATGTCAACCCCATCATGGATGGCATCATCCATGGCAGAAAGAACATCAGCATCACTGCAGAAATCAAACCAGCATGCCTTGTAGATTGCAAGTCTCGCGCTTGGGGCACCACCTCTAGCGGTTCCTTTGGCAATGCCTAATAAGCTGGCATTAGCAACAATGGACCCTGCTATTGTGGAAGCCGTGTGTGTTCCGTGTCCATCACCATCTCGAGCTGACCGGAAAAAAATCTTGTTAGCGGTCTCTAGAGGACCAACTTCTGCTTCAAACCCTTTTGAATAGAACCGAGCACCAATAATTTTCCTGATAAATAAAAAATCCAGGTGAGATGACATGGTTAGAAAATGACAATCTATATATTTCTATAGCATACTATGAGTAAGCTTCTATCACAAACCGTCTCAAAAGTTTAAGCAATTAGGTGAGGAAACATGAATAGTTGTATGATAAGTCTTTAACACAATATTCACTCATGTTAGAGTCCCTTAAACTTTGAAATGTGAACAATACACGGATCCATCTACCTTGTGCTGAAATTCAGTTTTTTATTAGAAGAATGAGGTTGGTAGAGATGGAACTCTAGACCACTTGGTCATAGACATTCTAATACCTTGTCATAAATCAACTATCCCAAAAGTTTAAACTTATCAAAAATGATTTTATATTACGCTTCAACAGCTTCAAGTTCATAATTTATTTATGTCAATATATATACTTAGTAAATCAATCTTAAAAACCAGTCTATGATGGATTTTGAATTCCAAAAAGAGTTCTTACTTGTTGCAATTGGCTAGTGTAAATTTTTCACCAGTACCACACTCTCCCTTGAATTTTTTGGGCACAGGACCTAATCCATAATCAGTGAAGCTTTCTGATTCCGGCCAGATGCCTGAAAACCAATGTTGAGTCACTCATTGTAATAAAAATGAGAAAAAAGAGAGTATCAGAGAAATTATTTACCAGAGTCAATGACACCAACAATGACATCGGATGCGGTATCCACTGCTTTAGGATTGTTCTTGTTGATAGTTTCTAATCCAAGAAAATCCCAAGAATGTGTTGTGTGAAGTTTATTCATTTTGCTCTCAAATACGGACACTACTGATTTATATTCTGAAACACAATTCAAAACGTCATTCAGAGCCTGACCAAGTAAGTGGTTAATGGATTGCATATATAATATGCTTTTAACTCTGAAACTTGGGCTTATACAACTCCAAATTAGAGCAACCCCATTTAAATAAAGAAGCCACTCTCAAAATATTGAATTAGTCTTCCATCTCTTATTCAAAATGTTTCCTAGTCCAATATGGTGGAAAGATAAGGAAAGGGTATAACACTGGAATACAATCAATACCTGCAAGTTGACTAGCTTGCTGTGGTGTAATCATAGCTGAGAATCCTTGGAAACTTTTACTGTAATGATGGAGTGCTGCTGCCTTTGCTTCACTAAGGCTGAAAAGTGTAAGTATTTACACAAGAAAGACTATGTTAGCCTAAGTTATTCCATTCTTAATAAATCAAGCTTAAAAGAACCTCATTAGTCATAATTAATCCATGAATTTTATCTTAAACTGAGTGACATGCCTTCCAGTAACTGAAGCTAGTATCTGATGGTTTGCTCTGATTACAGATTCTGAATTGGGGTGTGAATGATCTCCCATGTAAACTATATAATGCTACATCAATGCAAATTCAAAAGTTAGTTTTTGTTCTATGTAAGTAGTTAGGAGCTGCTAGTAATGTAGCTCATAGGGTGTAGATGCAGCTCATGTAGCAGCATGCATCGAATTCAAGTGAAAAATAACAAGGTTTGATACCCCAAGTGAAAAATAACAAGGTTTAATACCCCCACTAAGAATGCTACTTACCTTTGGGGTGGATCCATTCACCAAGGTATACCCAATGAACAGAAGGGTGAAAGAGCTTAAAATTTTGGCAAACCCCATGATAAGTTGAAAGGGTCCAGAATAGAAAGCTAGATATGAAAATGGTGATTCATTTTGTGGTTGGTGATTCACCCATTTTATACACAAACAAACCCACTTATATGTCATGTCACACTAATAAAAATAATCATTGCCGGCTTTATATGTTTCTGGTTATAACTGAGTGTACATTTGGGATTCTTCGATAAAAGTTAAATGACATTCACAAAAGGATATAACATGAATATATATATTTAACGAACTAACAGCATTTGGACGAATTATAAACAGCAATTATTGGATTGATACTTGTATCATTCACAGCTAAGTTATTTGGAACTAAAAAATGTTTCCCAATATTTAAAACTTCAAAGGACGACGGGTGGTTCCCTTGTCTGAACTTGAGTGTGTGTTATTGGCAACCACAAATGGCATATGCTTACAGACCAAAAGCTACAGTACATTTCAGGTTCTTAAAGAAAAAGAAAAAGAAAAGGAGAAGATAAAAAATATAACCTTTAGTTAATTACTAAATGCTTCTGCCAAAACTGTTCCATTCTCCGATTATTCCAGCATAGTAAACAGCCATATCAAACTTCAAATTTCTGGTACTGTATGCACATACAAAGACGAATGTCTGAATCCTTCTAGTTTGGTTTTTCTTTTTAACACACTAGTTATTTTTCCTACTTCATAATTTCCCCAAATCCAGGTGCAAAAGATGTTAGAAAAACTATTTTGTTTTCTATATGTCCATTTGGCAGATCACCTCCTTCTCACATTTGGAACTGATCGTAACTAGACAGCTTACATGCCATTCACTTCTTCAATTATCAACTTGCCGTCCCTACGATTCAAACAATCAGATGTGGCCAAAAAGTTTTTTGTTTCCATTGATAATTTCTGACTGTCTCATCGTTAGCAATGCCTTCTGTTCTCTTACAAGGCACATCTAATAAAGATGACCTTTCCATCATCCAACGGAGATGCAGTAGTTGTATGTGTTAAAACTGTGATTTCAAGAGTAGGTGGAGTAATATTCTGACTAATAGTTGGTGTGGTATCATGTGAATTAGGAATTGGGACATTAGAATGACCCACCGAAGGATGAAGGTTTGGCAGTCCACTAATACTTCTTCTCTAGTGGATATTACAGTCTCCGCCTGAGAAGAAGGGTGGGACACTCCTCCTGAATAATATATTTCAGTTTTCCTGAAAGAAACATCAAGATTAATATACGTTTTTCAAAGAACAAGATCATAGAAACGGTAACCTTTCTGAAGATCAGAGTAGCCAACAAAGATACACTTACAAGCACAAAGATCAAGTTTGTTACGAAGAACCTTAGGGATATGAACAAAGGCAGTGCAATCGAAAACCCTAGGTTCATGATTAGATGTGTGAGGGATGGAAAAAAAAATGATTGAAATTTTACAAAAGGAGTTTGAAAACCTAGGACACTTGAAGGAGTCTTGTTAATGAGATATGTCGCGGAAATAACAGCCTCACCCCCAAAAACACCGAGGAACATGCATACCAAACAAAGAAGCACGAACAACCTCTAATAATTGTCGATTTTTTCGTTCAGCCAACCCATTTTGTTGAGGTGTATATGCACAAGAAATTTGGTGTTTGATATCGTGGGAATCAAGATACTCATGAAAGTAAGTATCAAGATATTTCATGCCATTTTCGAATTTGAATATCTTCACGGATATAAATCACGTTTAGGACAACTTATATGTTTTCCTAGGAGTAATTTGAATTGCAAATTAATAACATTTTGTTGGACAATCAGCTCAAAACTTGATTTTATAGTTAAACGAATATCCTAATCAGCATCTTTAGTGATGAAATTAGTTTGTCTCTAACCTAAAATTGTCAACCCCACCCTAGCTTGGAATCTGAAAAAACTCAAAACCTAAAACTACCTTAAAATTTAGGACACCTAAATTCAAAATGAAGACAAACATGAGTAACCGGAATCACATATTCACATCAAATTTATTTTTCTGATTATTTCATCAGTCTGTTCTTATACACAAATTATGATTAGTAAAAATATGCATTTCACTTGATCCAATAGCACTGTAAATTACAAATCATAACATGTTTAAGCTAGTGCAGATGGTTGAAGAAAAATTCCGTCAGAATTATCCTTCCTCTCCGAACTCCTTTGTGAATCTCTCATGAACATCAAGGTCAGACTTGCTTACGGTGGGTCTTTGTCTAGCAAGTACTTTGTCAAAATCTGTTCTCGATATAGGAGGTGGGAGGATCTGTACAGCAAACAAGAATACAAAATCTGTTATTATCTAATTATCATTTAGAAAAAGAAGTTCTGCAGTCCTCAGTCATCAAAATCTGCAGCATATTGAATACCTTAGAAGCAAGTCCTTTCGCAGCAAGATCCTGCATTGTAGTCTGTACTGAACTCTGTTGCTTTGGTCCACATGGGATCCACATACCCTCAGGATTCCTAATGAAAAACATGGCATCTTGGGTTTTGCGAACAGGTTCAAATAAAACATCCTTCACCTGTAGAAAAATAGGTCCAATTTAATTACCTTTACCTTGAAACATCCAAATAAAATTATCATTATTATAATCAGGTATTAAATATAGAAGTCAAACTTACACAGACAGATATATCTGAACCTGAAAACCCCTCTGTCTTGCGAGCCAAATGTTCAAAATCACTTTCAGCCAAGTTATGGGGAGTATCTCCTAGGTGCACCTGTTCAATTTATCAACCAAGAAAAAGACATAGTAAGACCATTTGCTAGGTTCACAATACACAATAAGACCAATGAACATCCTCATGTATATTGCCCATGCCTTGAACATGTGTTGGCGAGCCTTTAAATCAGGTAGGGGTATGTATATACGCTTATCGAAACGCCGCCTTATTGCCTGCAATTACAAGTTGATTAATCAAAACGGTATCCCATTGAATCACAATAAAAATAAGTAAACAGAACTATTTTCTTCTTACCTGGTCTAGAGCATAAGGTGTATTTGTAGCTGCAAGAACAAGAACTTTCTGATCATTGTGTCCCACACCCTACAACGTAAAGTGGATAAACTACATTATGATTAGGAACAAACACGAAAAAGAAAATTGACACCAAAGCAGTTGGAAACCTTGGATCTTCTGAAAAAATAAGGATGCATAATAATAGTAGTAATTATTGGGGGAGGGATTGAACAGTTTTTTTTTTTTTTTTTTTTAAAAAAAAAGAAGAAATTACTAGCTACTATGTTCATCTACCACCACCCCAATTAACTTGGGTTAAAGGTGTTGTTGATGTTGATGTTGTTGAAATCACTAGCTACTATGTTCAGTTTAGGAGAAAGAAGCTAAATACAACAGGATTTAGGTCGTCAGTCAAAAAGCGTGTGCAACTTTGTATATGACTAAAAATCATCAAATAAGTTACTTTCTAGATGTTTTACCACCAAAAAATAGTGAAATTATACTATAGCCAAGTATAATAGTCAGATGATGATGGATGCCAAAAAAAAAAAAATGACAACTGCAAATGTTCCACACCATTAAAATATTGAATAATTATGTAAAGAACCACACTTTCTATTTTCTAATAAGATAATTATCTAGGATTTAAAAAACTCAGCAAACAAAGAAATACAAAAAAAGAAGCAAGAATGGAATATAATAGATGTGGATATACAAGGCAATGTGCACAATGGAGGAAAACTAAAACAAATTTGAGGCATAAGTCAGGATAAGAACTGTTTGAATTATAATGTTTAGGTAGTAGGCAAAGGGAGAAAGAGAGAATAAAGGCAATGATATTCTTAGATTGATATGGTGTGTAATAATATGATAGATACAATAGTCCTAGGCCTAGCTATAATAGTAAATGGATCACACAACCCCATTCAGCTCAGTTAAAGACCAAATTTTCAAAGATATTATTCACCACAAGATTCTGCTTAACAACTTCCTCAAATGTCCTTCTCGGTCTCCCTCTCTCCTTTTCACAGCACTAAAAATCACACTATTTACTCTTCTCATTAGTCCTAGCTATAATAAAAAATAAAAAATAAAAGTGAAGTACTAGTTTAGTATTACTAGTACAAGCCCAAGCCCCCTAATATGACAAGCCTACTAACCCAAAGAAACAATGAATTGATATTCTAATAAAGTATTTTAAGACAAAAAAGATATAATAAGATATTTTATAGATATCAAACAAGAAAAGGCCATTTGTGCCAGATGGCTTATTAAAGGAACCAATAGAGATCAAGATATTTCGGATTAGCTCAACTCAGCTCTTTAAATCAACTATTGTAGAATGAATCGATGTTTCATAGTATTTAAACTCTAGACATTTTTTTTTAGGATTTCAAATTGTCAATAAATGATTCATATATACAGCATTACAGGACAGCTACATCATAAACTGGGACTCAAGCTTCTTGACTTGTTCAGGATAACGCAATTCAAATGTCAACTAAAGTATCATTCCAATCAGCGTATCTATATCATGGTACCATAAACTTATTACCTGCATCTGCACCAGAAGTTCAGTTTTAATACGCCTTGAAGCTTCACTCTCATTCCCTTCTCCACGTTGACCACATAGAGAATCTATTTCATCAACGAATATTATAGAAGGTGCACTTTCGCGAGCCATTTGAAAAAGATTTGAGACCAGCTTTTCACTTTCTCCCATCCACTTTGAAACCAGGTCTGACGAAGAAACACTGGTGAAGAGTTCAAAAGTTAAAACATGCTGCAAGAAAATGCCCACCAAAGCACTCACATTCACAACCTTATTTATTTCAAGCAAAATCACTGTCAAGGACTCAAGGCAGAACTGTTAAATTTGCATTCCCTAACAGTTGCAGGAAAGTAAATCAATTACAATCATCCATATAATGAAAGCAATGGCACTCAGAAATTGAAATTTTAACAATAATGATGTTGATGATGGTGTGAAATCATCCATATGCACACACATTCATCCACCAAACTTAGTCTTTGGGTTCACATTGGATGATCCAAAATCACATTGAAATATCAGTTATCGTGGTTTTAGATAAATGTTCACAAGTTTGGTTCCCTGTTAAGGAATTGATTGAGTAGAATTAAATTTAAGTAAATTTTGCTTTGGATAAAAAATTATATTGAATCCTACTACTAAATTGCCTTTATAATAAGGGTTCTGCTAACAAGTGTCTTTCGGGCATTGGTTAGGAATCGATAAATAGAAATTTTTTATTGAGAGAGTGCATTGGAAATCATAGGAGTGTATACCGTTACACTTACCAATAAAAAAAAAAAAAAAAAAATCACTTTTGATTCCTTAATCATTGCCCTTATGTTAGCATTTTGCTTATAATAAAATCATACAAACATAAATCACGTCACTTTCAAAACAAATTTTATCCAAAATCAATCAATTTTGAAAAAGTTCATCCAAACACACACTTAATTAGAGGCTTAAACAACAAAATTATAAATCTACCTGAAAAACGTAGAATCAGCTTCTGTGGCAACGGCCTTGGCCAAATACGATTTCCCCGTCCCCGGCGGTCCGTACAACAAGAACGCTCTCCAAGGTCGTCGTTTACCTGAATCAAAAACAAACCATTCCAATCGAACAATTTAAATTTCAAATATTTAAAATCAAAGTTCCTTCAATCGTTTAACCGAAAAGTCAAAAACCCTCACCAGTAAAGAACTGCGGAAACTTGACGGGCAAGATAACCGCTTCCTGCAGCGCCTGTTTCGCGCTCTCTAACCCGGCGACGTCGTTCCACTTCACGTTGGGCTTTTCCCTAACGATCGCGGAGTTGAGCCCGGCCCGAAGCTTGGCCTGCTCGGGATCCTCGCCGTCTCCATCTTTCCCTCCGTCCTTGGGCTTCGTCTTGGGCCGTGTGGCGACAGCGGCGTCCCCGCTGGAGGCCGGGCCGCTGGGGCCATCGTCGAGGACGGCCCGGATCTCCTCGGCCCGGCGGAGATACTCGGTGAATTTCTGCGTGATGGCCTCCTTGATCTTAGGGTTCTTCTCGTACTTGAGGTGCGTTTTGAAATACTCCAACGCGTTCATGTAAAGCTGAAACGCTTTCGCGTAGTTTCCCTTATTGTCTTCATCTACCGCTTGTTTCACGTACTCTATTGCTTGCTCTTTGAAATTGCTATACATCTCCTTCTCCTTCTCCTTCTTCTGAGAATTTTGATTCAGAATTCGAAGGATCTGATCCGAACGAAGAAGAAGGAAAGGGTGGTGTTTGTTTGCGCGTGGAAAGAAAAAGAAGCGTTTGGTTTGGGCGACTCAGAGAAGATTCTTCCGTCGAACCTTCCTTCAAACGCAGACGGATTCCGTGTGCTTACGGATATATACGTTCATCGATTGTGATCCTCGGATTAAGATCGAATGGTATTTTATTTTGGATGCGTATTGTTTTCGTAGAAATTCTGAAGCGTTTGATCTGTACTGACGGTTTTGATTGCTTAGATGTGTGAATGCGCGAATGGGATAGCTACGGAGAATTTTGCCTCGGATGCGTAATGCGTTGCGTTTGAATTACTATTTTGTTTTTTCTAAAGGAAATTGAGTTTTAAAAAAAAATATATATATATATATATATATATATATATATTAATTTCAAAATTTGTGTTTGTGTGAATTCTAACTTGCAAGCTAAATATTTTTTTTATCCGTAGTTGAAGAAGCTATTTGAGACATTATGGTGGCTTGATTGATGATATACCAAGGCTGCCAAATGATATCCTGGAAAATATGCATGTTACGAGACCTCCAAATGAACAAATACACACAAGCAAAAAAGGTGCTCGTAGGTTGAATCAACTGGGAAATAAGCCACTTTGCAGGATCTATAGTGAGGAAATTATCATGAGATTTGAAATCAAGTGTGTTCAAGACCACCATAGTTTGAGAGTAATTACATATTAGGTTTCTAAATATTAACTTAATTTTTTCCAAATTCATTTTAATGTGTCATTAAGTGTATATTTGCAAAGCAAGGCTAGAGGTGGACCACTATGGAAGTATGGATCATAAATTTAAGTTGTTAGATTAATCTTACCATGATAGGTCATTGCACACTAGATTTGTTTTGTTCCCTTCCTAACAACCTTCGACCACAGCTCATCGCTGCATGAGCAATTTCCAACGATGATGTTTTTTTTTTAACCCATGAGGACGTTATTTCACTTGAGCTTCTTCATCTGCTTATGCCTCCACTTCTAAAGTTGTGAACTAGAAATTGCCTTTCAAATCGCGGTTGGAGCTCTTCTTTATTTGGGAATCCAAATTCACTTTGTCATTCATTGCCTTTTGATTCCTCTTGTACAATTTCCAGGAACTTTATTTTTAATAGAGTTTGCATGTGGTTGTGATTTTGGTACCCATTTTTTGGTGGCAAAGGAGTTGGTGCGATTGAGCTCCGAAATGTGCAACAAATAGCCTTAAGGGCGACGATGGCAATCGAGGAAATTGTTGGCTTGCGAGCAAAAGAGGAGGATTTAACCAAACAGAGCACACGGTCCTCCAACCTTAATTTTTCTCTAGACACCACGGGGTGTTGTAGGATCATATATTTAGATTCGACCTTGTAGACTTAACAAAAGATTACACAACCTTATAGACATAACAAATTTATCCTACAATTTTTTTTTTTTTGTCAGTGTTCTAATATATAATATAATATAATTAAATAAGTAAGAAAAACATATTTACACTATCAATAAATAATAATACATTCTAAATTTCTAATCAGTTGTTTTACATGATATTTTCTGTGAGTTTTTTATGCTTGAAAAACAAGCCGTAACTACTGAAAAAGGCCTTCTCGAAACCCCAAGATTATAAGTGCAAACGCACACTCATTCAGTTTTTTCCCCTTTCTTCCCCTTCACTTTCACTGCAGCACCACCACCACCACCACCACCACCACCACCATCGATCGCAACCATGGAAGACTCTGGTAACCACCACCACCACCACAGCGACGACCACGACCACAACCAGCACCCCTCGTCCTCCTCCCCTCCCACCACCGGCACCTGCTGCAAGTGCGGCGGCCCCACCACCTTCGGCCCCCCTCCCCAAACCCCCGCCTTCACCTCCCCTCCCCCAACCTACCGCCCCATCCGCGCCCCCGCCATCCCCCCGGACCCCAACTCCACCCGCGCCATCATCCTCGCCCCGGTCCCACAATCCCAAAAAGTTCCCATTTTGCCCCCGCCGCACCACTTCATAACCCCCACGAAACGCATCCACTCTCCCGACGACATCGTCCACTTCCACTCCTCCGACTCCGGCAAGAACTTCCTCGGCTTCGTCGTCGCCCTCTCCGAATCAATCCGCGCCAAAAAAATCTCCGACCCCTGCCACGTGTCCCCTGCCACAACCTCCCTCCTCTCCATCCTCCAAACCCTAATCCTAATCGCCGACCAAACCCCCTCGCTCCCCCAATCCGCGCGCTACGGCAACATCTCATACCGCACTTGGCACGAAAAGATGTCCAATTCCGCCGAATCCCTCATCCAAACCCTCCTTCCGGACAATCTCCACCCCGCCACGGTCGAACTCGCCCCCTACTTCGCCGATTCCTTCGGAAACTCGAGCCGCATCGACTACGGCACGGGCCACGAGACGAATTTCGCGGCGTGGCTCTACTGCCTCGCGCGGCTAGGGGTCATCGGAGAGGAGGACTACCCCGCCGTCGTGGCCAGGGTGTTTGTGAAGTACCTTGACCTCATGAGGAAGCTGCAATTACAGTACTGCTTGGAGCCTGCTGGGTCCCATGGTGTGTGGGGGCTTGATGATTATCATTTTCTGCCCTTCATATTTGGGTCTTCGCAGTTGATTGATCACAAGTATATGAAGCCCAAGTCCATTCACAATGAGGATATTTTGGAGAATTTCTCTAATGAGTATATGTACCTTGCTTGCATTGCCTTTGTCAAGAAGGTGAAGAAAGGGGTGTTTGCTGAGCATTCACCCATGTTGGACGATATCAGTGGGGTGCCCAATTGGAAGAAGGTGAACAGTGGGTTGCTGAAAATGTATAAGGCTGAGGTCTTGGAGAAGGTCCCCATCATGCAGCATTTTCTTTTCGGGTCGATTATTAAGTGGTATGTGTCATGCTGTTTTTGCTTGTGTTTCTACCAGTTGATTTGATTATATCTCTCCACTTAAATGTGTTTGCCATTGCTGCATTGTATCCCATTAGGTTATTCACTTGTAGTTAGTTAGTTGTATGGAATGTGGGCATTAGGTATTGTATAGATTAAGTGTGTGTTTGGATAACATGTCATATTATCCAAAAGATGCAGAAGCAACTCTATAATGCTTTGGAATGGATGCTCGTATGCTGGTGAAAAATGGGCATCCGAACAGGCTATAAGATAAAACTGTTATCTTAAAGAAAAATAAGTTGGTAGTGGTGAATTTTAATGAAAGGTTTACTCGTAGCTTGTTTGGAACTGGGTCCATTACTCCAGATAAGCGTGTCCTTGTTAACACTCCCCACAGTAGCTTTTGCATCAAAGGCTAAATTGGCATATGTTTATCCTCTTTAAACATCTATCCGAACACACAACGCATGTTCAATAATTAAATAAAAGAATTTCAAATATAATGCATTTCTGGGTTCGTTCCTGAATAGTGAATGTCAACAGTTGGGTGTTGTCTAACATAATCCATGTTCAGTCTCATAGAATCCCCAAGATTTATGATAATGGGTCATTTCTGGCAGCGATAATGCTGCAGGAATTAGGAATTTATAGTTTATGGAGCTAGTCTATTGAAATTGCGGAGTTTACATTTTTGGAAACCCTAGATGTAGCCACATGTCAATATGAATGTGATTTTAAATAAAGGAAGTATTTTTGTTTGCTGCTCAGAGCAGCAATCTTAAATTACGGACTAAACTGTTGGCTGTAGCATAAGACATTTAGTCTTTGTATGCTTGTGCTTTATCAATTTATGGAAATTATAGTACACGGACCAGTATCATATTATTGAAGAAATAATTTTTGTGGGTTAGTGATGAAATCAGTTAATTTGTCTGCCTAGATTATTGCTTATGTTGGTGCATTATGATCTATGCATGTCAATTAGTCAGTGCATACATTCTTGTTTGAACATGTATTTGTTATCAATTGTGTAAACTTTTTGGATGAATTTACCCATGCCTAAATTTGAAAAACACAGAAGAACACAGGTATACCTTTCTTACCAAAAACATTTAAATGCTCCCCGACAACTTTTGTTTTTGCCTGAACAGTTTGAAATACTTAGTTATTGCTAGTATTTATGCAATAAATCTCAAAGTGTTTTATCCAGGCAATGAGTTTAGTTTGCAAAACTTGT
Source organism: Glycine tomentella (assembly GCA_007407185.1). Taxonomy (NCBI): domain Eukaryota; kingdom Viridiplantae; phylum Streptophyta; class Magnoliopsida; order Fabales; family Fabaceae; genus Glycine; species Glycine tomentella. Next base: position 241,000 of record PYAF01006307.1, on the reverse strand, counting down.
TGCCTAAGTTGGTGGATTGGTGCATGTCTATTTGTTAGACATGATTGCTAGTTCTTGCATTAGAGGTTATCTGCTTTTACTCTGTGATGAATTTGATGATGTGGAATTTCCAAAGCAAATGCTGTTGCATAAAATAGCCATTGTGTAGTGTTGAGTCTATGAGTCAATTAATGCATATAATGTACTGATGTTCTATAATATGATGTTGATGCCATAGCTTTTATGTCTGACCTGTGCTGGTCCCTGAGAATCCAATCAATGTTTATAATTTTTTCCTTGCTGTCACAAAACTCTCATATTTGCATAAAATTTGAATTATCTTTGGGGATTTCTCAATCTATGGGTAAATCACACAACTTGTATCTTTCCCAGCATTAACAAGAGCTGGGAAGGTGTTGAGTGATGTTCTCTTGCCGTTATTATTTTCAATATTTGATATTGGATTATTCATAGCATTATATTACCTCCCTATTCACTGTTGTTTGGTTATTTGTCGGTACGGGTTACTGCCTAGATCAAGATCATGATAGACGGAAGAATTAAGAAAATCATATTGATTGCAGAATTTTCTCAATTCTAGTCATATTGTGTTGATTAAAGATAGGGCGGGGAAGAAAATGGGGAAAAAAAAAGTTATGTTGTGCACATTATTATAGTATAATAATGATTTTTATCTTCATGTTTGAGTTGTTTCAAAACTGGATGAAACTTGAAAGTACAATTTGGCTTGCAAAGTGCTTCCGTCTTCTTTACTTTTTTTCTTTTTAATTTCTGATTTTATTCATTTGTTTTCTACCAGGGAATAGTGCTTGGAGTCTTCTGCCGGCTTTCCTGTGAGGACGAGCTATATAAACCAGGCTGACGAAATCGAGTATAGGGAGTCTTCGGAGCGGAATTATATCCATGACAGCCTTTTCATCAATCTTTTGATATACTTACTGTATGTCTGTATCCACTTGCTTATTCTAGATAATACACCTTTAGTAAAGATAATGTAAAGAATTTCTTCGTTTTGCCATATGACTAACGAGAATGTTTGCTGCATGTAGAAGTTCTACTGCTATACTTGCAAGAACATCTAGTCGATGTATTCTTGCACTGCTAGTTTCTGGCTCGTACATTATTATTTATGAGCAGCATAGAGTGTAACCCCTTTATCTTGTTGATGAGATATGGATTTTGTAGTGAATAAATAATTTTGAAATTTTGTCATATAGTTTCCATCACTGACTTCTGTCATTAGACAATCATTGTTTCCTGCTAAGTTCATTAATCTATGTTTGACATAGATTCAAAACTATCCTACAAAAGATCACGAGTTCCCTTCATATTTTCATAGTTCGTGAATATTCCTTTATTTATTAAAAAGATAAAAGCTGGTATAATCAAATTGTTTATACTATTAAGGAATGAATTCTTTCATATACATGATTGTTCATGTAATGTACTAGTTCAACTCTTTTTTGTATATTTTTTGAATTAAAATATAGGTAATAACTCAAAAACTAAAATATATTAGGAAACTTAGAAACTATAGCTAATAACTCAAATTCAGTCTCAATCAAAAGGGATTTTTCTTTGTTTAAGTCGGGTTAGTTACAAATAGATACTCTCGTGTTTAGTTTTAATTGTTATGCCTATTCTTAAGTCAACCGAAAAGCATAACATTTCATTCTTTTTTCAAAAATCTTTTATAGTTTGTAACATTGACAATATTGTAATCAAATAATATATTTTTAAATGTGATAATAAAAAATATTTATGTAAGGTTTTAGAATAAATTAATCAAACAAAGGATTTAAAATGTTTTAAAACTTATTTTTTTTATAAATATGTAAAGATCTTCTAAGTTAATTAGAAAACTCAAACAGCTTGGGGGTGCATAATTGAGTTCTATTACAAATCTTCTAAGCATTTTATAAAGAAAGTTTTAAATAAAAAAAATTCAATGTGTTGAAAATATTAAAAACATTCAATACTTACCATGTTAAAGAAACCAGAGATTTAGTAAAAAGATATTTTAGGAAGATTTAGAATTATCAATATGTTAGGCCGTAGACAAGAACAATAATACTTTAAATAAATCAAGTAAATAATATTACAACAAATTTTGCAATACAAGGAGGTTAAGAAACTAATATCTCAATGAATGAATTTATTTTTCATTTATTAAAATTCTAATATGATATATTGGCAGTTGTAGTAAAAAAAACATTTGGATCAAATTAAAAATAATATTTTTTTGGTGAATATAATATAAATATATAAAACGAGGTAACCTTAATTAATAAATACTATTTTCAATAGAGAAAAAAAATATCACAATGAAATAATAGTTACTGTTAAAAATTTTAAAGTATTGATAGTAAATAATATTAATTAATTAAAATTAATTTTAAAATGAAAAGGTTAATTATGAGTCTTAATAGAGATATTGATATTTTCTTGCCAATGAGTTTAGTCTCAATTAAAATATTGTCCAAAAACAAATAGAGATTTTGATTAAAAAACACATTTGTAGTCTTTATAAATATAATTTAAAATATTAAAGTTAAGCACTTGCTCCACTGAACGAGTAAATTCTTTGTGTTTTGTGCACAAAGAAATCTAATCTAGTATTATAAGTTTGTTCGGTTTTTTAAATTTTTAATAATATAAATTTTATATTATTTTAATAAATAGATGAATTTGTCATTAATGAGATAATAAGATATTATTCTCCTCCAATAATTATTAATATCTTTTTTGTCGAATATTAAAAGATAATTGTTAAATATCAACCTATATTAAATAGATTCGGTCATTAAATCACTATCATCCTATTCATCAAATTCACATACACTAAATATTAATTTATATCAATCATAACATACTAAGATTGTCGACAAATCTCCATCAACTATACCACAACAAAAATTAAAAATTAATATAATACTACAACTTTTCAATCAACTACTCGATTAATAACCACGTAACTTTCCGATTTCATAAAAAATCTCTCAGGCGTCGACTATAAAGTCAACGCCAACTACTAAAGAACAAATGGTAAAACACATGAACATTAATAATTTTCATTTATAAAAAGAAGAGATACAAAATTCATAATACATTTGTCTTTAAAATATTATTTAATTACTACACTAGGTTAGACCAAACAATCTACTCGTTGAATGTTATATTATAAAATCCAACGCTCGGAAAAAATTTGTGCATGAAACACAAGTTCCATTCTGAGCCTGCGCCTTAAAGTTAAATAAAATTACATTTATAAAGATTTAAAATCAATATTTGTTTATGATTATATTCTTTAATTCATGATTAAGAAAATTTTAGTAATATTTTTTATCTTAATATTCCATTCCTAAAAAAATAAACCCAACTAATTTAGAATTCAACTAAAAAATAAGTAAAATATTAATAAGAATTATTTCATCAAACGATCGACTTTGTTAGTAACCGAATTAATAATAATTTTCAATCAATGGAAAAGAATCAAATATTTGTAAGAAAACTAATACATATAAATTATGTACGAAAAGGAAAAAAAAAAAAAAAAAAAAAAAAAAAAAAAAAAAAAAAAAAAAAAAAAAAAAAAAAAAAAAAAAAAAAAAAAAAAAAAAAAAAAAAAAAAAAAAAAAAAAAAAAAAAAAAAAAAAAAAAAAAAAAAAAAAAAAAAAAAAAAAAAAAAAAAAAAAAAAAAAAAAAAAAAAAGGTTTTCGTTGCGTAGAGTTGACGTTAGAGAGAGTGGGGTTTTCACTTTTCAGCGGCGAAAATGGGAAAACGAGAGAAGCAGAAGCAGAGGCATGAGAGGGGTCACCGTGGAAGAGGGTCTTTCAACTATCTTCAAGAAGACCATGATTTTGATGATACTCCAAGACCCTCACCCTCTGAAGAAGAAGGTGCTGATGACAGCAATGAGGAAAAAGAAGAAGATCAAGAAAATGAAGAAGTAACAATAAGTCATGAAAACCAATCTCATGATATGCCTTCCAAGTTCCTCCTTTACCAACAATCTGTGCAGGTTTGTGCCTCCATTTTTAAAAAAATTGCATCTTTGTCAATGGGTATGCTTGGTTTGGTTGGTTAAATAGATGAATGGTTAAATGTACAATATTCAATCTTGGCTGTTATGTATGTGTTTTTTAGTGTTTTTGAGTTCCCTAGCAGCCAAATTGATGGGTTTCTGGTTTTAAATTACGGTTGCGATCGCGTTGCAATTAGTCCTTCAACTTATCAAAAGAGATAATAATTTAAAACCATTGGGTTATTATTGTGTGATGTTTTGTGTTGATAGAAAAGTTCATAATGTTGCTTAGTGACACTGACACATGCTTTTGTATTTGTGTTTGTGCAGTCTCCAAAAGGAGACATAAGTTATATGCAAAAGTTCTTTCTCATGTACGTCGGTGGAAGGATGCCCCTCCATCTTCAAGAAGATTTCTGTGGCACGGCGCTTCTTAGGTATATCCTGCTCCTGCTTTTTGTATTTTTTTTTTCTTCTTCTTTTAGTCATGCCTCTTTTAATTTATCAATACCCTCCAAATTAACCATTTTCTCTTTTTATGTCTCTTGACCATTTTTTGTCAGTCCCAGTGTACTTACATGACAGTGATTTATGTTTAACAGTACAGAATGGCTTCGCAGTGATTCAAGAAGAACAGTAGTAGGATTAGATTTGGATCTTGAGGCACTCAATTGGTGCTTGGAAAACAACATACCTAAAGTTGGGGCTGATGGATTTTCAAGAATGTCCCTCTTTCATGGGAATGTTTTACAACCTCTTCAGTCTAAACTTGTAAAAGTAGATCCTCAGGAGCTGCTAAGCAATATTTCATTGTCACAGAATGAAGAAAATCTTCAGACTGGTGTGCCAGAATCTGATGCTCCAACAGGCTCTATTGCTCAAGATGATAAGTATACTACGGGAAACATAACACTACCTGGAAGAGATATTGTGTGTGCTTTTAACTACAGCTGCTGTTGTCTACATAAACGAGCAGAACTGGTTATGTATTTCAAGCATGCTCGTGAGGCCTTGTCAACTAAAGGTGGAATTTTTGTGATGGATTTATATGGGGGTACGTCGTCAGAGCACAAGTTGAGGCTTCAGAGAAGATTTCCTAACTTTACGGTATAATATTCTTGATATTAATCTGTAACAATTTGTTAGACTAACATGAAGATTTTGCCTTGCCACAACCTATGTGGAATTGCCTTTCAGGGATAATGTGAGTTTGATCCACTTGGATACACTCTAAAGAAATTTTGACACACCTGCATGGGGAACACTGGATGGATAAATAGTTGATACATAGGGTAGTGTAAACACTTAACATTCTTTACTTAAATTGTTTCACTCTTGTATTCAAATTTGTTGCCACATGATCCTGAATTTTCCCATATCTTACCCTTGATGTTATTTTCACTCTTTATAAGTCTTTTATGATTGACTTATTGAATTTGCAGGTATGTCAGAGTTTCACTGTTAATTTTTGTATTCCAGTTCTCTTTTAACTTTTTCTTCTCTTCTGCCACTGTTTGTAGCTTTTTCCCTGACCTTTGTATTTTCTTTACATGCATATGATATATAACATACATGACACCAGATTTGAGGAGCTAGAACCTTTTAACTTGTGGGACAAGGATATTATGTTTTTCCAAGTTCCAACACAACGGCATCATTACATCGATATATGTTATTAGTACATGAAAATAAGTATATTCTTACTGAATTTCTTTGATTATCAATGTTAAAGTTGTGAATATTCTCCTGTATATATTTTATGATGTGAACTTTGTAATCAAATCTGTAGTATGTATGGGAGCAAGCTGAATTTGATATTATTCAACGAAAGACAAGGATTAGCCTCCATTTTCATATGAAGAAGGAACAAAGAAAACTTCGTCATGCATTTTCATACAGCTGGCGGTTGTAAGTTCTTGACTTCTTGTATTGTTTGTTCTTTTTCAAACATCAATTCATAAAAGGATTTTCCATTTTTGATGTGAAAATTATGCTCAATATTTCTCAATCTTCAATTGCTTTCTGGGTTTTATTGTGCATTATGGTAATTTTTAACATCATAAGAGGTATGATGCTGTGATTCAGGTGGACATTACCTGAAATTAGGGATTGCCTAGAAGAGGCTGGATTTCGTTCTGTTCACTTTTGGGTTCGAGAGATGCCAGACACCACAGAAATTATGAGAACAGAGGGATTTGGTTCAGGAAAGAATGTAAAATACGAAGAGGCAACAAGTTTTCAGCAACAAGATTCTTGGAATGCTTACATAGTTGGTGTTGCATAGCTTCATGTTAGAAAGTGTAGTTTCTGTTACATTAATTGTCACAAGACTCATAACTAGACAAGCATCACTTGTAATCAGTTCCATTGCTTAGAACTACCCTTTCTTTTATATGAAAATTGAATTGGATTTGGCTTGAGATTACGACAAACAAATTTTTAAAGGCACATTCAGCTCAAGTTTGGTATGAAATTTCATCAAGAGATCTCTTTACCTTCAGGATTTGTTGATTTAATCTATATATGAAATTTCATTGATCAATTCTGACTAAACACTGAACACTAACTCTACGTCTTGATATATTAGCATTTCAATGTAAATAGTGAAATATTGTAAATGGTATATCTGCATAAGTAATGAAGTGCCATAGACGCTCAAGAAAAGAGAGAGAAAGTATAGAGAAAGGGAAGAATTCTAATTCAAAAAGCTATAGTTACAGGAAAGAGTTAACAAAAGATATGACTATAGATATACACTTGATTTGTTATCTATAACCTCACAATTAGTGTATCATGCACATTTTGTCTGACTCTTGACGTGTTTACATTAAAAAAAATAAAGCTGAATCTCCGAGAGAACTTGTAGTCAATTTGACAGTTTTGAAAGTTCTCTTTGGATAGCACGAGAATATGTCTTGTGTTGATATTGTAGGGTAACATCTAACAGTTCATCAAGAGGTGTCTTTGGCTTCCAAGCTGAAACCCAGAAGAATACACATTAAGAACAATGTTAAAATTCTGCTGAAACATACATAGATTTAAAAGAATAATCGTTGAATACCAAGCTGCTTGGTGATAATTGTCATGTCAGGGATGCGCCTATCACTGTCATCATAGCCTTTACCATAGAAATCCTCTGCACTCACGTCTAGAGTTGATAGACTAGAGGCAGGTACACTAGACACCTTTGCATAAGCCTTGATGTAAAAGACAATAAGAGCCATATCAGTTTATTTTTCTGTGAAAAACAAAGGCTAGGAGCTTATCTATAGACCAAGTTCGGAAAGCAGAACAACTAGAATTCAAGCTTTGGTGGGGCTACCTTTATCATAAGCTCAGCTAGTTCCTTCACAGATACTTCATTGTCTGGGTTTCCCACATTGAAGATATGCCCATCTGCTCTCTCAGGGTTGTCCTGTGAATGTTGGCATGTGCATTAGTGCAAGCTCATATAGAAACATGGATGATGGAAGTTCACTTGTGAACTTACAATCATTAAAGCAACAGCATCAATTGCATCTTTGATGTAGAGAAAGGTTCTCTGTGATCTCCCACCTTCAACAAGTTTGAGGGGCTCGCCGCGCAGGAGACTCTGGAACAAGAAGGTTTGTGAAAAACAGTAGTTTACTAACTAAGATCATGATTCATGAAGACATCAACTGAAAACAAAACCAGCTATAGCTGATGTTACATTACTGAAGCAAGCTAAGACTCTGGGGACACCATCACTTGGGCCATCCACACCAGGAATGAAGTCCATTCTTGGACCAATCCAGTTATAAGGTCTCACAATGGTGAACTTGAGGCCATTCTCCGCGTGCTCAGCTATAGGTTAGTACTGAAGAGTAAGTTAAGAAGGGAAAGAAAATTTAATCATACACAGGAAAAAATCCAGGTTATTGTGTACCATATATCAGTTTGTCAGTCATTTGCTTTGCACAAGCATAAGACCATCTTTGTTTCTCAACCGGACCAAAAGTACAAGGAGTGACATCTTCCTTGAGCATGAAATATTTGGGGTCCTGCATCATGCAGATTCATGTTAAATCGAAAAGTAACGATCCCAAAACAATATCTATATGTTTTCTATAGCATGTTTGGAAACCCGTTGAGAAGGAAGAAATCACGTTTAGAAAGTAGAAGTTATATATTAGCATCTGGTAAACTACCTGTCGATATTCCTCTGGGAGAAAGCTGCCTATAGTCTTCCCGTAAACCTCGCATGTTGAAAAATGGATCAAACGCTTATTGTTCTCAGTGCAATATTTAATCTGCATCACATGAGCAATCCATTTACATACACAGTTACACACACACAGAGGCTAAAACTCGAACTTGAAGAGCACCGATTTTAAGAAACAACTCAATATTCAAAACCCACCACCGGAATCGCATCAATGAAGTTGCTGAAGATGGTGTCCAAAGGGCGTGTGTTGTAATCCGCCGGCGTGCAAATTGCAGCGAGATTGATCGTCTGAAACAAAGAACATGTAAAAAATAAAATCAAAATACAAAATCATCAAAACGGTCAAGCATTATATTGCAGTCCATTACTACCACAGCACCACTGCAAGTGTAGCTGCATGTACACATTTGTTCATAACTTTCTACAATTTGTATTGTAAATTGTGAACTATAACCATAATTCCTGCTGCAACATTAAAACTTTTGTGATCAGGGTTTTAAAAAACTATATGCAACAACAATTATAGTCACGAAGTCAAGGTGTTGCAACCTTAATTGCAATCGCATTAGCCACATTTGTAAGCAATTTTCCACGATCTCAAGAATTGCCATGAAAGGTTTTAAATAGAAATTGGAGTCGATAACACATAAATCACAATTTCATCACATTTTTTTATATTGCGGGAAATTGCAAACAAATGGGGTCATAATTGCAGATGGATCAAAAACTGTTTTCTTTTTTTATTTTTTTGGAAAATGCTGAATGTTACGAAAAGATTTTCCGTCAAAACACATGAACTGTGTATTCTGTGAAATCCCACTTTATGTTTTCTTAATTATTCAATTAATATTTGTTTTTTTAAAAAAGCCCAACAATTGAATGTTACTTTCGTGCATAGGATGTTTGTGCTAAATAGTAATACTCTTTTTTCTTTTATTTTAAACTTTGACTATATCAAATATCTTTGAATATTAATTTAATCACATTCTTAACCATCACTATTTAGCAACCGGAATAACAACATTCAAAATGTGAAGGGAAAAAAAAAACAGTGTAAGAAAGAGGGAAGGATTACGAGATCGGTAGTTTGGACGAGGGTTTCGAGGCGGGAATCGCTCTTGATATTCATTTGGTGGAACTCGATGCGGTGGGACCAAGGGAGGGATCTGTCGAGGAGGTGGCTGATCTTCTCCGACGAGACGTCAACGACGACGGCCTTGTGGTTGGTCTCCGCCATCAGCTTCTCGCAGAGGTGCAATCCGATGAAGCCGCCGCCGCCGATCATGCATATCGCCAGCATCGGGATCGAGTTTCCGTCCAAGTTCACTCGCGCCATTGGAAGAAACGAAATTTTGTACAGTGGGAAAGAAAAAGTGAGGGTGTGACAGTTATAACTTCTTTTTGAAGGAAGGAACTCAGAAAGCGGTGGCAGTGTCGTAAATATCCCTAAATTTCGGTTATGGACGGTGCATTCTTATAATAGTCCATGCAAAAAAAATCCTACTAATCTCTTCTTTTACTTTTACCGTGAATAAATCACAAGTTGATTTCCTTTAAAATAAAAATGTTACGTAAAATATATTAATCTCATTTTTTTAAATATTTAATATAATATATTAGCATTAAACATCTCTTAATATTAATTAATATTCATATTTGCTAGCTAAACACTCAATTTTGGTACCGTAAATAAAGAATATAAAAAAAAAAAACTACTCATTTAGTGAGTTTTTAATTATAATTACAAAAACTCTCTTTTAATCTTTTACTTAAAAAGTGTCCTTTTTTGCAATTGGATAGTCTTCAAGGAATTCTGTTTAATTTAATGTCACTTGTTGGATGATTTAGAAGGAGTGCAATTTGAAAACAATTCTTTTATGGCAAAATGGGGACTAATTGGTTAATTTTGAATCAGATAGTTCTTCATGATACCATTGTCAGAATGTGCGCCAATCACAAAATTCCCATGTTCTTGCAGTATCACTACTAATTTGAATGCTGAATCAGTTGCTATTTGTTCTGCTCAAAGAAAACAGAAATGTCTAACAAGGATTGTTGGATAATTAATATGGGATCAGACTCTCTCTTTCAAGATGTTTATGGTGTTGAAGCACCTCAAGGAAGAAGAAGATCAATACAAGAATACACAACACGAGTGGCGTGCAGTATGTACTGTGTGAATGGAAAAGAGAGAGTCAGAATGTGTGTACCTTTCTCCATGGATGATACTCTATTTATAGGATACTGACCTGGACACTGGTGGAGTGGTGGTTGAAGCCCACTATCTTTGGCCGAGATATTTGGATAACTAATTATCTAAATAACTGAACAACGACGGTTGTGATATTATATTTTCTGTTCTTTGGTGGTTATGATATTGAGTTGTTGAGAGTTTGAATATTTGAATTAATAAGATAAATGAGCCTATCTTTATCCGTAACAAATGCCCCCAGCCCGGTTATCAAGCACTCTGGATGCCCCCCAACCCATAAAACATAGTATAGCTGCTCGACCCAATTTGGGTCGGCTTCATGCATTCATTTTTTCAATCCGTCCAGAATAACTTTGTTTCCTGCTTCTGCCTGGCCGTTAGACTGCAGTTGTTCTACGGATGAGAAGTGATGTTTTGTATGGTACCCGGCCATCATTTCCTGAAAATTCTTGTCCGTGAATTGTGTCCCGTTATCTGTGACGACTTCTGCTGGAATCCCTAATCTTGCTATTATGCTGCGCTTAAAGAATTTTCGAACTCGGGCCGAGGTGATGGTGGCTAAGGGCTCGGCCTCAATCCATATTGTAAAGTAGTCCACAGCTACTATTAGCCATTTCATTTGACCTTCCGTTGCTTTAAATGGTCCTAAAAGGTCCATTCCCCACTTGTAGAAAGGCCATGGTGCCGTGATTGAAGTTAACTCGGCTGGGGAGTCCATAATATCTTTGCATGTTTTTGGCAAATGACACACTTTTTTACATGTTCCGCTGCATCCGCCTTCATTGTCGGCCATAAGTATTCGCGCGAAGGACTTTCAATGCTAAAGCTCTCGCACCCATATGCTGACCATTAATGCCCTCATGTATTTCTGTAAGTACGTACTCAGCTTGGTCCGAGTTTAGGCATAGCAACATTGAAGTGTGGAGACCTCGGCGGTATAATTCACCATCAACTATCGTGTACATAGTTGCATCTCGAATTAGTTTTTTCGCTTCTATTCCTTCATCTGGTATTATCCTTTGTTCTAAACAATTGATGATAGGCCTCCTCCATTCCTCAGCTACTAAGATTACCATAATGCATGTGGGTTGGGCGAGTTCCTATTGAATGACTATTCTATGGTTGCCCGTACCTTTTGTACTTGCCAATTTTGACTATATATCCGCTCGGGCATTTTCTTCCCTCGGGATATGGGCGATGATGACTTCATCAAACTCCGCTACGATTTTCTTTACTTTAGCAAGGTATTTAGCTAATAAAGGTCCCTTGGTCTGGTACCTCCCCTCAATATATGCTGAAACAAGTTGTGAATCAGTGAAGACGTTGACTCTCAATGCTCCCTGTTCTCTAACCTGCTTTAGCCCGACAATCAGTGCTTCATATTCCGCTTGAATATTAGATGTTGGAAAATTAAGTTGCAGCGATTTTTCAAGTGATACACCCTCAGGATTCTCAATAATGACTCCAGCTCTGCTTCCCTTGGAGTTGGACGAGCCGTCCACATATAATTTCCACATTGTATTTTCCTGCTGGGTGGAAGATGACGGGGTCAGCTTTACTACAAAGTTGGCTAGGGCTTGAGACTTGATGGCATGTCGGGCTTCATATTTGATATCAAACTCGGACAATTGGATGGCCCAATTCATCATTCTTCCAGCCAAATCCGGCTTGTGTAATACCTGCCGGATAGGTTGATTTGTTCTGACGACGATGGTATGGCTTTGGAAGTACAGACGAAGCCTTTTTACCGTTGTGAGTAGAGCGAAAGCCACTTTTTCGAGCTTCTGGTATCGTAATTCCGAGTTCTTGAGGGCTCGGCTCACAAAATAGATCGGTGACTGGGACTTGCCCACTTCTCTGGGATTTGGTTTTGAAAGTACTGGGGACGAAGCCAAACATCTTTTGATCTCGTGAAAAGCCTCTTCACATGTCGGGTTCCACCCCACGCTAGCCTCCTTTTTCAATAATTTGAAGATGGGAAGGGCCTTTTCCATGGATTTTGGGAGAAATCGCGTTAAGGCAGCCATTCTTCCCGTCAGCTGTTGGACTTCTCGCTTGCTAGCGGGAAATTGCATGTCCAGGACAATCTTGCACTTGTCTAGGTTTGCCTTTATTCCCCGGTGGGTCAGCATGAATCCTAAGAACTTCCCGACTTTTACTCCAAAGGCGCATTTCAACGGATTTAAGCGTATGTTGTGCTGCCTTAGTTTGCGGAAAGTTTCTTCTAGATCTCGAATATGATCTCCGCTCGCATCTATCTTCGTGATCATGTCATTGATGTATACTTCAATATTACGCCCAAGCTTATAATAACCTAGGTTTGATAGATAAAATAAGGAAAGAAAGGAAATTTTAAATTTTATAAAATTCTGTCGCAAAAGCCTTAGTGACGGATTTAGCGACAGAATTAGTGACGGATTTAGCGACGGAGTCTGGCGCCAGAGTGGCGCCAGGAGCGCCACAGGTGCTGGAAGTTGGCGCCACGAGCGCCACAGATGCTGGAAACTGGCGCCAAGAGTGCCAAAGTGGCGCCAAGGGCGTCAGCTGCACTGGTTTTTTGCGCCATCAGCGCCAGAGTGGCGCGATTGGCGCGGCATGTCGGTCAGGACCAGTATAAAAGGCTATTCACCTGTTTTTGAAGGCCAAAACACTATTCGTCTTCTTCCTCTGGCCCAGGCAGGCATTGATGGGCTTGGGGAGCTTCATAACTTCATCCCACCTCACCTAAACACCTCCTAATCACTATAAATCATGATTAGAACCTTGTGAGAGCAAATTTCCAGCCTAGTTTTGTGAGAAACCCCAATTCCTGAGATTCTTCAGAGAGAGAGCTGAGGTTGAGAGGAGAAGAAGGCGTTTCTTGGACGCTCGAGCTGGGAGAAGGGATTCTCCGACCTTCCTCAGCGATTTTGAGGTAAGAAACTCAGCTTTCACCGGTTAAATTTGTGAATTGGGTAAAGGGGGTGAGTAGTAACCCATTTGTGCTAGGGCTAGAATTAGGCTTAGGTTCTTTAGAAAAGTATGATCAGGAGGTTGTCTTGAGAAATATGGGATTTTGAAATTGGAATTTTGATGAAGTTTGATTCTGAACCTAAGATTGGTATGAGTAGGAAAAAGGTTGAGTAAAAGAAAGGTACTGAGATAGGTATGAACCTAAGTGCCTTTACATGAATTGTTTATGAGGTCAAGTAAACGGTGAATATGCATTAATATGTTTGGTTTGGCCATATTTGATACCTGCTGGTTTATGAACTTATAGAACAGTGAATGAACTAATCTAGAGTCTTAGAAAGACTCTAAGGCCATGGTCAAGCTGAGAATGGTCCTACTAAGGATCGGTGAGTGGCCTATGAAGTGGTTGAATAGATAACCGTAAGATAGAGGATTGGGAAGCTATGGAAAGGAATCATGTTTCCTTTCATTTCAACGGTTGAGAATCATTGTCAAATACCTGGTATAATGAGTCTGATATTGATTATGCTATTTGATTGCCAGAGGGCGAGACATGAGGGTGTCAGCAGCATAGACCAACCAGCTAAAGGCTGAGGATAAAGTACGGCCATACCAGGTAAGCTCAATGTTCTTTGGAGTGATTTCCCTGCTTGGGGGTCACTGTTTTATTAGTTATGTACCTCATGTTGATAATGAACACTAGGTTAGTGTTCTGATTGATGATAGTATGGCATGATGATGAGATGGACACTGTACTAGTGTCCTATGATTGATGATAAACCTAACACTGATTGTGTTAGGAATGATATTGGCTAGCTGATAGGTATGTCAGACAGGAATATGATAATTAGTGTTAACTAAACACTAGGATTGAGGATGAGATGTGTTGGGGTATAAGAGAAATACCCGTGATATTCTAATGATTGATGAACACTATGTTAGTGTTCTGTGCCTGATGATAAACTAACACTGTGATAGTGTTATGTGTGGTATTGATGTGCTGTGATATTGATATTAGATTAACACTGTGAAAGTGTCATGCTTTATATTGGTTATGTGATTAGGTGAGCATTCTCTGGCCAGAGAATAGTGGACTATGGACCCTTTGGGAATGTACCCACTCGGTGGATGATCTCCCTTGGGATAATCCATAGGCGTCCATGTAAACCCTGAGTAGACGTACCCACTCGGTGGATGATCCTATTCAGGTATTGGACGGCAAGTCCTGAGTAGATGTACCCACTCGGTGGATGATCCTATTCAGGCATAGATTGAGTGAGTCCTGGGTAGATGTACCCACTCGGTGGATGATCCTATCCAGGTACTTAGTGTGACGTCCTGAATAGATGTGCCCTTCAGTGGATGATTCTATTCAGGTACGCAGTGTGGAGTCCTGAATAGATGTGCCCTTCAGTGGATGATCCTATTCAGGCAATGTGAGTGGATTGTATATGTTTGTCTTAGGCTGCTATGTGTATGCAGCTTGTTTATGTGAGCCGTGAAGGCTGATTGGATGATGAAATCCTCAGATATTGACTAGTGTCTAATGAGACTCTGGGAATGTGTGCTTGTTATATGAGCTTCTTAGGCAGAGACAATAAGTCCTAAGATAAGGTACCTGTTAGATGATCATTCCCAGATGATGGACTAGGTTACAGAGAACCTATCCATGGAATGGGTGTACTCTCAGTCGGTATAATGTGTTACCAATGTGGATGATATATATATATATATATATATATACGACTGAGATGTGATATGAAATGAGAAAGCCTAAATGGCTGATAGACGTATATATATTTATAGAGGAGATGAGATTTTAGCTCATGGAGTTTGAGAGAGAGACTATTTACTAAACAGATGGTCTCTCATTATCAATGAGGAGTGCACCGCTCCAGAGAAGCATGCCTGAGCCATAGTATATATGGTAGTTGATGAGAGAGATGAGATGGCTACTGTTAAGCCAAGCCAGTGTATTAGTGTATGAAAGTGAATCAGGGGGAGGAAAGACCTCCAAGAACCCTGAGTATACTGAGATTTTTATCTCACCCCGTGTGGGGTTTATGTTGCAGGTGCATAGGGCAGAAAAGATAGGTTCCTTGGTGAGAAACCAGGAGGGTCAAGCACTGTATGTTGCTTGGAGTAGAGTCAGAGATCATTGAGGTAGTTTTCTGTCTCCTGTCATATCTATATAGATATGGTCTATATCTGCCTGACTTTGTTTTGTTATCTGTCTGATTCTGTTTTTATTTTCTGGATCAATAAGGGCTAAATGTAGATATGTTTGAGTTTTATTCATGCTGATATTATTGTACCATACATAATGTCTCAAGAAATGCGATCTTTACATGCTTCCGCAGCTTCATTTGCTTTACCATAGAATTTTATGCTATTCTGATATTATAATAATGTTAATACACCGGGTGTACACGGGGTGTTACAGAGCTGATCGGCGAAAACTTTGTTCATCATTTGTTGATAAGTGGCCCCAGCATTTTTTAATCCAAACGCCATTACGTCGTAACAATAATTTGCTTCTACACCCCGGAATGTCGTCTTTTCCTGATCATCCGGATACATAGGTATCTGATTGTATCCAGAGTAAGCGTCCATGAATGACAGCAATTGAAAATCGGCGGAGCTATCTATAAGTTGGTCGATACTCAGCATTGGGTATGAGTTCTTGGAACAAACTTTGTTTAAATCTGTGTAATCAACACACACTCGCCATTTCCCACTGGACTTTTTCACCATCACCACATTGGAGAGCCACGTGGTGTATTGTATTTCTCTTATGAATCCGGCTTCCAACAACTCCTTAATATGCTTCTCCAAAGCCTGCCTTCTATCCGGGCCGAGCTTCCTATTCTTCTGTGCCACCGGCTTAGAACCGAGGTATATAGCTAATTTGTGGCAACAGAAGGTAGGCTTGATTCCGGGAATCTTGGAAGTTTTCCAAGCAAACACGTCTTGATTCTCTCTTAGGCATTGGATTAATTTGGTTTATGGATCATTCTGTTTGCCTATCTTTGTGATTTGTTCTGGGGAACTTCCGATCTGAATGTCTTCAAGCTCATCTACCGGTTCTTGTGTCCATTCTTCGATATCCCGCATATCTAGCTCCACCAAGTTGACCGTCTTTCAGGATGAATGTTTCTCGATTTGTTGCTCTGTCGGATCTCCTTGCCTTATCCGAGGTGGGGAGGAGGGACTGCCTTCACTTTCCCTAATTGTATTGTAATAACACTGCCTGGATTCCTTTTGATCGCCACATATGGTGATGACTCGGCCGTGGTGTCTGACCATCTTCATCTTCTGATGTTTGGTGGACATCAATATGTCCCATTTATGAAGAGTTGGTCTGCCCAGGATGATATAATATGGTGAGGTGAACTCGACAACAGTAAATGTGACCCTTTCTAACCTGAAACCCTCCTTTGTTCATAGCGTGAGTTGGAGGTCAATAGAGCCCTTGAGACCCGTGCCTCCACCATTAAAACCTATCAACATGGTTTTGCGTGGTTTCAAATCTTCCTCATCCAAGTTCATCTTTTTGAATGCACTTCAAGTAATGATGTCGGTTGAGCTACCGTTATCAACTAATATTCTTTTAACTCGGCAGTTTGCTACTGTCCCTGTTATTACAAGGCCGTCCTCGTGACTTCTCTCATGTTGTCCTCAATAAAATAAATTAACGGGGGTGTGATTTTCTTACTGTTTTCCTTGAATTTTGGTTAAGCCCTCACCGTCATGACTTCTTTGAGATATTTCCTTCGATGATTAGTCGTGTCGCCTCCACCTCCCATACCCCCTGAAATGACATTGCATTCGAATTCGGGCTCGAGGAAATCATCATCCTTCTTGCTCTTCTTATCATCTCGGTCTTTATTGTCCTGTTGGATTTTCCTCTTGCCTTGCTGCCCCTGGGTCTTGATGACATACTGTCACAGTTTGCCTTCACGAATGAATTTCTCTATTGCATCACGGAGATCCCAACATTGATCAGTTGTATGACCTGGTCCGTTGTGAAACTCACAGAACCAAGAATAGTCTAATCCTTCCTTTTTGAAGACTGGATGAGGACGATCTACTTTCCTCATGTCCGTTGAAGCAACTTCTCTCCATATTTGGGCTCGGGAAGTGTTCAATGGAGCATACTTATCGAATTTCGTTTCATAATTTCTAGACTTGAAGCCGGGGTCAGGAACATTTCTTGGAGGTCGGCCAGTGTGGAAGTTCACAGGATGTCGGCTGGTATGTGCGTATCATATACATGAAGGTTTATTTTTATACCCCCATTTTATCATTAGTTGAAGGTTTTAACCTGTTCAAGTTCTACCCTTAAGCAATCAATTCTTGAGTTTTTAACCCTCTCTTGGGGTTTACCCTCAAGATTCAATTCTTGAGTTTTTAACCCTCTCTTGGGCTTTACCCTCAAGATCTCTTACAACTTAACCAATTTTATCCCGAAGGGCCGGCACACCATTTATATCCCGGAGGGCCGATACTGCTCACGATAATTTCCCTTCATTATTTGACATTCGTGTATTATGTGGTTTCATATTTTGTCCAAACATAGTTGTTGTGCAAACAACGCTGCAGGAGGCTAGAAAAATTTTGTCAGCTTGTACTTCAAATTCGATTGGACCGACTTGTTGAATATATGAAGAAGTTTCGCATGTATCATGTCTTCTCCATGTTAATTGGCATTTTGTTCTGAAACTGCAAATCCAAAAAATAACAATAACATGGATAATGATGGTAATAACAACGAATAGTTTAGTACTGCCCTTGAAATGGAGCATAAAATTGCTATTTTAATCCTGGCTAGAGAGAACTCTACCGGATTCCTGCAAATATTTAACCGGGTTCCTACCATTATCAACATTTGCTTTCTTTCGGATTCCTTTACTCTTCTGAATGATATCAGATATAATCCGACAATTTATTTTTCTCTTTTTCTTGATTTTGCCAGGCTATATTATGGTGGAAAAGTGATATATGAATGCTTTATTTCCAATCAATGACGATCACCCCTATTCATATCATTATCTTCCAGCATCTTCCAAACAATTTTCCACGTACAGGCTACACTAGCCATGTGATGACCCTGAGTCCTGGCGCGGATGGCGCGGAAGTTCACGCGGTCAGCGCCAGGGTTCTGCTGCAGAAAACCAAGTCTGGAATGTGGCGCGGGTAGCGCCGGGCTTGGCGCGATCAGCGCCACAGTTCTGGAGTGTGGCGTCGGTAGTGCCAAGGTGACGCGGTCAGCGCCACAAGTCCTCCAGAAAACCAGTTTTCTCTGGAAATTGGCGCGGGTAGCGCCGTATGTGGCGCGGGTGGCGCCAATGTTTTAAGCCAGCGCGGGTAGCGCCATTGGTGGTGCGAGTCGTGTCGGAAGTGCCCTGGAAAACCATTTTCCTCTGGAATCCAGCGCGGTCAGCGCCAGGTGTGGCGCGGTTGGCGCCACAGGTTCTGGAAAGTGTGGCGCGGTTAGCGCGAGGTGTGGCGCGATCCGCGCGGGACCTCTGACAGAGTTGGTATAAAAGGAAAAGTCACGATTTTTGGGGAAAAATCATGCTTCTTCTTCCTTAGAACGTCCCACCTCCATTGTTGAAGCTCCAAGCTTCATTCCTTCATCATAGTTCACCAAAACAAGTCCCTTTAAACACCAATCTTGTGGAAAACACTTAGTGAGCCTAAATCCTTCATCTATTCTCCTTGAAAACCCTCAAATTAGAGGATATCTTTCTCAAGGGAAGTTCCTAGAACTTGAGTTCGGCGAGGAACGGCGGCGATTGGTGGGCACCCAAGCTAGGGGGAGTCGTCCTTGGGCCTTCCTTGTCATCTTTGAGGTAAGAAACTCAAGTTTCACCATTTAATTTGTGAGTTGGGATTTTGGGTGAATAGTGACCCACTTGTGATAGAGCTAGAATTAGCCTTGGGTCCTTTAGAAATATGTGTTTAGAATGTGATGTGGATGAAGGATTAGCTCTCATATGTGAATTTGGTGAACTTTGATTCTTGGCTCTATGTAATGCATGTTTAGTGGTGTGCTGAGTTGCTTAGCCTTGTTTTGACATGCAAGAGCCTTGGTTGATGGCTTTGATGGCCTTAGAAGGCTATTGGAACGGTGCCTTGTGTGCGGAAGGACCGTTTAAGCCATTGTGAACCCTTGGGGACTTGGGCTGTGATGAGCTTTGAGCTCTTTATGTCAGCTTTTACCGATGTCTTGTGAAGACACTAGTGCTTTGGCTAGGCCAAGCTAGACCTTTGAGGGTCTATGAGTGGTATGTTATTGGTTGAACTCTGAAAAACCTTAGGCTAGATGACCTTGTGGTTTGGAAAGGATTGTGAGTCCTTTCGTTGAATGGTTGAGAATCGTATTATGCTTTGTGCTTTTGTGGCTGTATGGATGTTAATATATGATTGTGTGCCTTGTATAGGGCATGACACCACGGGTGTCAGTGGCGTAGGCCACAGAGCAGGGAAAGAACCGCAGAGCTCGGCTTTGCCAGGTAAGTTCTTGGTCCCTTGGGGATGTTTCCCACTTGTTTGTGCTCCACCATACTCCGAGGGAGTAGTGGTTACATTCATGATACATGCATTATTGGTTGTTGCATACTCATGATGATATATGCTTATATTTGTGCTTGAGATATGTATGATACCTGTTGTTAGATCTTCTGGCCAGTTAGATAGATATGGACCTCCCTAGGAGTAGAGCGCACCTCCTAGTTTGGTTTGCTCATGGTTGATTGGATCCCGGGGTGATGATGATCCCCTAAGACCAAGAGATAGGTGTGTCCCGTTGCGGTTGATTGCCTATTCTCGGAGGTACCATATACGTGCGTCCATGTGTAAGGGGTAGCTCCCAATGGGATGGCATGGGTGTGAATTCCGGTTTCACACTGAGGTTTGGTGTTGATTGGATCCACCTTACATTAGAGCTAGATGACTTGCTTGTATTGTTATGAGGGCCGGGAGGCCGGGCCGAGAGGCCTGTGTGTTGTGAAACCTTGATGACTTGTGTCATGGTGAGTGAGCCAGGGTGGAGGAGATGCCTCCAAGGACCCTGAGCTTACTGAGATGTTTATCTCACCCCGTGTGGGGCTTATGTTCTTTCAGGTGACTCTTCTGGCAGAGAGGAGCGGTCTCAGGGCGGGAGGCCCCAGTAGAGACAGGGCTTGGCTGTGAGGCAGCAGTGGAAAGCTTGGAGCTCGGCTCAGCTTTTGATATTTTGTACCCCGTAGAGGGAAGACATGTGTGTGTACATGTAATTTTGAGATATGTATATATATATATATATATATATATATATTTATGTATGCCCTCGTGTGAGGAAGGGTCCTTGGGATCAGAAAGCGCTCGGATGCTTATTCTTTTGTATAGACACTTCGAGTGTCAGATGATGTATATGTACATAACCAGTTATGTTATGTAATGGATGTTTCCTCCTGTTTATATCTTTGAGATATTGATGTTATCTGCCTATGGTTATGTTTTGGTCTGGATCAGCAGGGGCTTGTGTTGTTTTGTTATGTGCTATTGAGATTCCATACATAATGTAATCAAGAAATATGGTTTTGATTTACGCTTCCGTAAAAGGTTTTAATAATCGTGATTAAGCGCTAATCTGGTATAAATCATAATAATAATACACCGGGTGCACACGGGGTGTTACAAGCCAGGTAAAGGAAATTGTTGAAGAAGATGATGATTTCCAAAGTGAACATGAAGAGGTAAATTCTGAACTCGAAGAAGCTATTTCAGCTTTTCAAGAGATGCATAGTGAAGCTAAGAAATTATCTAAGTCAAATAAGAAACTTAGAAAAAGCTTAGAAGAACATCTTGCCAAAATAGTAGAGCTAGAAACTGAAATTTGTAACCTGAAGGAAGAGAAT
>PYAF01006307.1:197619-219622 GCA_007407185.1 Glycine tomentella | reverse complement strand
GTGATTTTTAATGCAAATGAGATGCAATCAATGCTTGGATCACCATGATGCACTTCATTCCTTTACATTTAATCACAAAGGTCTTCAATGCTTTGAGTCATGTTGAAGGTTTTGTTGAATCTATCTTGAATGCATGTTGAAAGCCAAAACCTTGATCTTGCATCACTTGATTCATTAAGCTCCCTTTCAATCTAACAATTGTCGGATTCAATGGCTCGGGTATTATTGTCCTTGTGAAGAATATCCGGTGATTGATCACAATACTGTTGATGATTAAAAGCATATTTTTCATAAATGTATTGTGAAAAATAACTGGTTTGAATAGTTATTATAAATCTATCATAAGGATTATGTTCCTATACATACTAAATAAAATCAATTGTTTTGAAACTGTGATGGCAAGTATTGTATAATTGATGAAAGGCACCATTCACATCACGGTGCATTATAATAGGTATTATAAAAACTTCAATAGTACAGACATTGATTCATGGGTTCACTTCGTATATAAACTCAAAATTATAAATTATCTCCATAATTTTTAACATCACAGGGCATCAAGCATAGATCATTTTCTTGGTGCAATAAGAGTAATTAGGAATTAATGTCAGTTTCATAACCCTAGCACTCTTGATCACATTAATTGATTTCGACAATTCATTCATTTAATAATAAGTATAAATTTATTACCAACATTAATTGATTAATCAATTTCTTACTTGTAATTATATTTGAGATGCAAAAATAATAATAATAATAAACATAAATCTATTATAAAAATACTATAAAGAATGATTTATGACACTTCATATTAGAAAAGGGGGAGAAGACTTAGCTTCTGCTTAATCTAATCTGTGTTGCCACTCGTGAGACAAGATCCACCCTCATAAAGTGATATTGTGCATATACCAACCTAGCTTCCCTGTTGGTGAATCTCACATTCTACATTGATGATGCTACATTCTATATTGATGAGGTTACCTTCTTATGCTCTGCACCCATCATATTAGGATTTTGATTTGCAGTTGTTATGCTTTCACCATTATTGGGTGAGAATCGGATTTTATCGCTTCCCATATGCCCATCATCTAATTTAGCGGCGTGGATGAAGTCTCAACTAGACTCATTGCCTCGCAACTATATGTCCGGATTGGCTTCTATTTGTGCAACATTTCTCGATTCTCATTATGAGCCGGATTCTCCATGTTCCTCTATTTGAAGCGCTGCTCTATAAGTTGGGAAAACCTTATCAATGTGATAAGTAAAAATTATGGGACTCAGAATCCACCCAAATTCTTCACTATCAATAAAATGAGATTAGGCAAGGTTCCGGCAATCATTACAATCAACAAACAATTTCAACAAAAATTGTATCAAAACATCACAAGAGGTAGGCATACAAAATAGGACTATATACGAAATTAATTCCTACCACCAGAAATAATAATTAACAAATTCCAACGGTCAAATTGATTTATTGCAAGATAAGAACATATTGATCAAATTTGAGGATAGTCCAACGGTTGATTAAAAAGATAACATTTTCTCAATATCACTTTCCGAAACAAGATAAAACAAAGCAGAAATTCTGATAACTTTTGTTTGCAGTTGAAACATTCCATCTTGAAAATGCTTTAATGAATGATCCAAATGGTCAGAATGTAGAAACAGATTTGATTAATCTTTTCTCCAAGTTTGAACGCGATCCAACGGATAGTTTAAGAGAAATGTCCCCCGTAATACTGCTATCTGCTTCAGAAAACGGATTCTGAACCAGGTCGATTTGGAAATTTCTGGTGATTCTTCAAGCCTCTATTCAAGAAATCAACCATTAGATGTGAATATTGGTGAGTCATGAACTTTCTATAAAAATTTTAACAAGATCTAACGGTTAGACAAGGAGATCGAGAAGATTTAAGGATGACAGTTTCTGCCCTTCTCAACATGCGAATTTTAATCTCCTCTCCTTTTTCTCTCTCTTGTACCCGTATCAGAGTGTGGGTGTGCGGCCTAGCTGTTACTTCTTGTGTTTACCATCGGGAACGTGGGATTTGAAATTTAACGTCCCCACAGACGGCGCCACTGTTCTGCTCAAAGAGAACAGAAATGTCCAACAAGGATTGTTGGATAATTAATATGGGATCAGAATCTCTCTCTCAAGATGCTTATGGTGTTGAAGCACCTCAAGGAATAAGAAGATCACTACAGGAATACACAACACAAGTGGCGAGTGGCGTGCAGTGTGTGCTGTGTGAATGGAAAAGAGAGAGTCAGAATGTGTGTACCTTTCTTCATGGAGGATACTTTATTTATAGGATACTGACCTGGACCCTGGTGGAGTAGTGGAGTGGTGGTTGAAGCCCACTATCTTTGGCCGAGATATTCGGATAACTGATTATCTAAATAACTGAACAACGATGGTTGTGATATTATATCTTCTATTCTTTGGTGGTTATGATATTGGGTTGTTGAGAGTTTGAATATTTGAATTAATAAGATAAATGATCCTATCTTTATCCGTAACACTATTTTTCATGGTTTGCGTGTTACATGGGAAGCTGGGCACAGACAAGTCATTTGTGAGTTAGATAATTTTTTAACTGCTATTCGATTCGGTGGATGTTTTAAAATCTGGTGTAAAATAATTTTTGAGGCAAAAGTCATTCTGTGTCAAAGGATTATGTGATTTTTTTTTTCATTTTACTTTTATTTATTGAATTTCAATTAAAATCATAACACTTTCAATTACAAACCAAATATTTATTTACTCAAAAACACAATGCAGCGTTTTCATCCTTTATGAAGCACTCATTGCTAAAATTGAACTAGTTTCTTAAGGCCTTTTGTAGTCTTTTCTTTTTGCTGTTGCCTTTCTTTTCCTATTGATAAAAAAAATCTACACATAATTTTGTTTTCTAGTTTCTACAAGGAGAACTAAAGTAAATTAAAAATAGCATGTATAGAAATTATAAGAGAATGTTTTGAAGTATTGGAATCAAAATGATTTTTTTTAACTATATAGAGAATAAATGAAAATAAAGTTTTAATGCTTATAATACTCCTATTGAGCTTGAATAATATCATTTCTAGTAAAAATAAATGTTGTTTTCAAATATATGTATATATATTTTTATATAATAAAACAAAATAGATAGATAGTTATAGTTTTTTCATGAGATCTCCTTTTATACGACGCGGTTAATTCAAATATAGGAAAATATATCGTGAAAGACAGATAAAAAGGGAAGAAAAACTCTTGGAGAAAAGGAAGAAAAACACTTGAAGAGAGTGTTTGATTTAGAGGATGAAAATAAAAAAGATAAAAATATAAGATTTATTTTGATTAAAATAAAATATAAAAGATATAAATCTCATAAAAAGATATTTTTTCTCTAATATAATTTCTCACCTCTCTATTAAATACACACGAAATGAGAAGTTGAAATGTGGAATTCCAAGTCAGCAAACGGAGAGTGTGGTTCTGCTTCATTCAAATGAGATCTCTGATTGGCTATCACGTAAGTGTACCTTTACTTTCTCATGCCATGGATTTTTTCTCTGATTGTGTCAAATGTCAATAGAAGACTCTAATTTATATATCATTTTTCTAAATTAAGAAAAATCTTGCTTATTATAATTTGATTAAAAATCATTATGTACTAAATATGATTTTTTTTTATGCAGCCTATGGTTGTGTCTTCTAACAAAGATTCAAATCATAATTTATCATTTTTATAAGAAATTATATTCCTTTTCACTGGAATCAATATCCCCATTGATATACTATACTTTATGTATTTCATCAAAGATAAACAAAATTCTTTCCATTAAACTTATCATCTGATAACGCAACAATTCCATAGGCAAATGAGAAACAAACAAGGCTAAGTTGTTTCTTGACTCTACTATTGCAAATAATAACAATTTTGACTGGTTCAATAATTGAAAAGTGGTGAAGGGATAAGAAGGGAGAAGGAAAATATAGCACATTTGAATCTCTCCAACTCATATTTATAACAAAAACTAACAATTTTGAAACTGAAAATAGCATACTCTTTTATCTCAAAAGAAAATTATTTTCTCTACCTTGTCACGTAAAAAGAACAAAATTAAAAATCTTTCTAATTACATAATTCATATATAGTGTCCTCCCCCAATTACACCAACACTTAAACATATCCATGCATGACAACAGAAGGAACCCTAAACCTCTTGTCAATTAAGGGATTATCTCCATCCACAATGTCCCTATAAAATAAATCATACCCAGCCTCAAAATCATGCAAGCCAAGCTCCTCCTTCTGGCTAGTACTGTGGTAATGGTGCCGAGCAGAATCTGTTTTCCCAAACCCAAAAATGCTAACCCTCTCACATGTTGGGTCAAAACGGACCCTTAAATCAAATGCGGAAACGGAACGAAAAACATAAGAGGAGATAGATAGAGAAGAACACAATCAATTTTGTTTAACGTGAGAAAACCTTCCTCAATGTGAAGAAGTAAAATCCACGAGACACTAATCCAGAATCAAACTTTCACTCTAACAATAATGGGTTACAAGAATCAAATACACCAAAGTGGTGGTTCACTCAACCTCTCCAACAATGGTGATAATCAAACTCCCTAGAGTGTTTCACTCAAACTCTCTCTAGAGATCTCTCAAATACAAAGCACAAGGCTTGTTCAAATGTGCTCTCAAGAATGTCACTTTAGATTTAGGGTTTTAGAACCCTCAATGGGCCTGGGCCAACATTGGAGGAGTAAGCTCAATCCAACATCACAAACCCCCAAAGCCAGCATCAGCGTCAACATCCGAGAAGAGTAGTGAAAAACACCATCACTGTCATGAGCCTCTCCCCACTTCTTCAAACCCTCATCATCCCCACGACTACTCTCCTCCACAAACCTCTTCATGGAATAGTACTTTGAGATCCTCGAACACAACACGTCGAACTGAGGATCTATCACCAACAATGGAGCCTTGTGAGAAGCATTGCACATAGTGTAGTCTAGGAATTGCTCTGCTTGGGAAATGTATGTGACTATCGGAACGTGATCGTCGTAAGGGTGGCAAAAACACCTTCTTTCTCTTGCGCATAAGTGTAAGATGTTGTCGTTCATGAATGAAATGTTGGTTTTTTTCCTACCTTGGCCTCCAAGCTATAAACCCTAACGTTGTTTAGTCTTATCACAACCTCATGGGAATCTATCGTGAGTTTTGTCAAGTTAAATTCTGTTGTTGCCAACAAAGACGCATGATGAGTATTTGGTTTTGTTGTTATTATTATTGGTTACGAGTTTTGTGTTGTTGTGCAAATCGATTGGGAGCTTAATTGAGCAAGTCAACTCGGACATTATGCTTTCGGGCTAATGCTTTTCTTCGTCGTCTTTGGTGTGGTAGAGGAGCATGACATTGAGCTGCAGCGATAGAAGTTGGCAAATTTATACGGGGGAGTTGAGGTAGATGGAGGGGATGCCATGATGTATGATGTCGCGGGCGATGAGCATGACGACGAAGAGGATGATGATGAGGAGCAACAAGAAGAGTGGGTGAAGGGAGCGTTTCTATTGGTTAAAAAATATTTAAATCAAGCTTTTAAAAATAATAGCACCACTATTGGAAGAGTGGAGAAACTGCTAGCAATTTCACTTTCAAGATTTTTCTCCACCCGTCTAGAAAGAAACATGTAGAAACTTCTAGTAGCTATTTGGATTGCACCACTATTTTCTTGCCTATAAAAGGCCACCATCATGTAACATTTTGGGTATGAGTGAAATCAATTTTAGTTTGTAAAATTCAAGTCTCTTCCTCCCTTGTGTGTGAGTGAGTTTGTATAGAATTTTGCTCTCTCATTTTATCTTCCGCTGCATAAGTGTGTGTGTGTGAGAGAGAGAGAGAGAGAGTTTAATTTTGTGTCCAATTGTTAACAGTTTCATTGAGAGAGGGTTAATGAGGGAGATATTAGGTTTTGTGGTTGCTAAATGTGGATTGATGATGGGTTTGATGGTTTCGGTTTCAGATTCATCTTTTTTCGTGGGTTACATTAGACATGGGTGAAGAAGAAGTAGGAGAAAGAGGTAATGCGTTAATGTGGAAGTTTGAATATGTGTTTCTATCAAAAAGTAGTCATTGTTTTCAGCAATGAGGGAGAAAGAGAAGACTTTGTTTTAGTATTAGTTTGTATTAGTAATTTTTTATTTGCTCACTATAGTATTGATACATAGTAATTTCTATTGAAGCCTCTTTGAATTTGATTTATTTATTTATTCCATTTTTACACACAAAAGAAGATAATCGGTGATTAATCTTCGTTATAAATTGTATGTGTATATAAGATGTGTATTCCTTTCCCAACATGATTTATTCAATGTTCAAAGATCAAGCAAAATTAAACTTTGTACCACTTAGTTAGAAATACAAGTTCCTACCACTTATCTTAATCATCATTGGTATGTAGTTTGTATTAGTAATTACAATTTACAAGTATTTCTTCGGTTGCTGAATTAACGAGAATAAGTTGCTTATTTTAATCAACTTGTAATGATAAAAAAAATCAATTTGTTTGTTAAAACATAATATCATATAGTATTGGGACAACCAACAAAGTCAAGTAGAGCGGATAGATGACAGACTTTCTTAATCATGTCGACGAAAAAGTGTTCAATTCTTTGGTCGTGTGTATGGATAAAACTTTGTTGAAAGACACAAAACTCACTTCGATAATCTTTCTACACCATGAGGGTTAATATCATGACTTCCAGCTACGAGAATACCTTACTTTTAAAAAAAATCAACATGTATTAGATTTTTTTAATTCAATTTAATTATCTATCTTTTAAAATATTCAATTTAATCTTTTATATTTATAACATGATTCAAAATGATTTTTTTTGTCATCTTTATTATATATACTAACGAAAAATTATGACATATCATAAAATGTTGTTTAGATGTTCTACTTTACTTTACATATATTGAATAAAATAAAGTCGTCATATCATTTTATAAGAGTCTCAAAATTGAAAATTAAAAGATAAAAATGAGATTACTTAAAAGATAAAAAGCAAAATAAATATTTTGTAAAATATAAAAAATCTGAATAAACATATTTAAAAAGATAAAAGACCAAAATACAATTATTTTTCATCAAAACAATTCACATAGGGATAAATATACTTGTGATTTTTTGTGTGAAGAAAATTGCTAGTGATTAAAGGGCTTGCTTTCAACTCATATTAAATTATTAAATGGTAAGCTCTCTCCTTCATTGCTTCCAGTTTCTTTATCACATTATTTTTTCTGCATATCTCAATTGATTCTCTGACAAAGCAATTATCGTAGGAGTCAAAAGAGAATCAACTTGTGCAACTGTGGAAGAAATGCAATTTAATTATATTTCATTCGATATCAAATAAAATGTTTTATATATAAACTATACTCTCCTTAGATTCCCGTGGAGGTAATACCGGAATATGTAGATAATGATGGTTTTGATTTGACTCCAACATGCGTTTCATCGGTAATGGTAGGTTTAGCCGTCTTAGATTTTCTTCGTGTGTTGAAACATACCTTCTCGCTGACGTGTTTTGTGCGGTACAAGGAGATAAGAGAATCAAAATAGTTATATTTTTCATACATTTT
This sequence comes from Glycine tomentella, assembly GCA_007407185.1. Taxonomy (NCBI): domain Eukaryota; kingdom Viridiplantae; phylum Streptophyta; class Magnoliopsida; order Fabales; family Fabaceae; genus Glycine; species Glycine tomentella. The sequence continues at coordinate 211,982 of PYAF01006307.1, read as the reverse complement.
TTAATAGAAATGTTTTACAATTATTTATTTTTTTATGAAAAATAAGTTATATACTGATAATACAAATTTATACTGTATGATCCAATTAATAATTAATATGTAAGTTAAATTTATTAATTTTATAATAATTACTTTAAAATTCTATCATATGTAATTTTTGATTGGTGATCAATATAAAAGTTTTTTCCTTATACAATAGATGTCATTAAACTCTTTTTTTTTATTATATGATCATCACTGGTCGATCTTTTCCTGCTTTTTTTATTTTTTTAATCTTTGTCTCTTTTTTAAATCATAAAAGTTTTGTAAGTAAAACTATTCAAATATAAATTACATGTTGCAGCGCGAGAAGAATGAATAAAAATAAAAGTTATTAAATTTTTTATTAATTTCAAACAAGGTAGGATTCTTCTTGTGGCGAGTTTTCCATGATAGACTCGCAACAAAGTTGAACTTAGAAAAAGAAGGCAAGTACAACTTAATGTGGATGAAATCAATTGCGTTTTTTTTTTTTTTTTTTTTTTTGTAATCAATTGAATAAAGATGAATTACATTTGCATTTCACCTGCCCAATTACACATCAAATTTGGGTAAGATGGTACAATTTGTTTGGCATTTCATCGGTTCTGCCTAGAACAGCATAGGCTCATTTTCGGCATAATCAACATGGTATGTGTGGCAAATCCTTTTTGGTATGTTAGTCGGTGGCTTGGAGGGCTATTATGTGGAATATATGGTTACAAAGAAATGTTATGATTTTTGAAGGCAAAAACCTTGATAGAGAACAACTTTGGTATAAAATTTTGTTCACTATGTGGAGCTGAATGAAGCATATCAGAATTTCCCATATTCTTTCAAGCAGTGGCAATCGAACCTGGCAGCATGCTTGCAGAGCTAAAGCTCGGTTGGAAGGGGACCGCATGGTTTTTTGCTTGTAATTCTTTTCAGATTTCATAAGGGATTGAATCTTTATATATACAACTGGTTAAGCTTGTATAGGGTATGATTCGATTATCTTACTGTCAGAGAGGGGATTGCACATGTTGTTCGGTAAGTTGTCATGTGTAGGTGGGTATAATGTTGGCTATTTATATGTATAGTAGGACACAATATTGTAATTCTTTTTAGACTTCTTGTGCAATTAATGAATTCTCAGTTGGTGATTAAAAAAAAACACAATCACACCCTCAAATTCTTGGGATATGAATTAAAGTCTCAGTCTATGAACCTTGCAGGTGATAGCTGTAACAAACTATGATAAATAACTCACATTCTGATTTAGAGAAACAAAATTAGACATTATATTTTACTTTGCTTTAGATTAGGTCGCTTCCATACAATAAAATTTTTTCTAGAACAATAATTAAAAGTTTTTTATTTTAAAATTAAGTTAAATATGTTTAAACAAGTTTAATTACATTTCAACTAAATACATTTTATTTTTAAATTAAATTTAATGTTTGAAGACTAATAATAGCCTAGAGCCATTAATTCTTATTACACTATTTCTAGAAATCATTTTTGACCAAACTTTATTTATCTTCTAATTAAATTTTGGATTGATTAGAGTCTCTTTCTTTGAGTGATTTGCAATTAGCAAAAAAAATTCTTCCTCACACCAAAAATCAACTTGACCATGCCATTCGTATTCGTACTTTGAATTAACTATCTCATTATTTTCTATCTAGTTGAGTTTAGAATAAATTCGTAAATTAATATTTATAAGAAAATAAAATAAAAAGTAAATTGAACTTAAACTTTTTTTCAAAAGTTAAAATTAAAATAAATAAGTATAGTTTTTGACAAACATAAATTACTAGATTTTTTACAGTAATGACATTAATATTTGAACCTAATTACCTTATTCAAATTATCTAAATCATCCTTCATTAAACTGACCCCAGAGAGTTTACGAATAAATTGTTGATAAATTATTTAAAAAGTCTTTTATTGGTGATAGGATTGTATCTTCCCTTATGCAGATATTTGTATATAAAAATAATCAATTTCTTTTTATTTGAGATGCGTACTATACAATTAAGAAGTCTAATTTAGTGAGTTAAATACTAGACGCGGATGATGATAAATCATGTGCAGGTGGATCTTTGTAAGTATTTGGTAGGACAAACTTTTGTCATTCTGTTTTATTACAACTTGTGCAGGTAATGAATTTCAGTTGCTCATAAAAAAACTTATTAGAAAAATCATTTTACTTCCTTATACTGTGTATTCTTTACCTAAAAGTGTTAGTTGAAAAAAATATTTAATTTAATTAATAATGGGGTGAAAATAAAAACAAGATCCTCATCTAATTTTAGTTGATTCTTTACCTTAGATCTTATTACCTTTAATTTTAGGTAATTCCTTTGATCTTACCTTTAACTAGTATCGCTTTCGTATCGCTTTCGTATCGTCTTAACATAGCACTAAAGTTAACCTATTTCTTTCTTTATTAATCTTTTCTGGTGCCAAAAATTTAACCTATGCACGCAGTGAGACACTGAATGACATCATGAACACAACCAACAAAAAAAAAATGCCCATTTTTTAGCAAGATCTGCAAAATTCGAAATCATGTAACGACTTGTGATTCCCAATTATATAAAACAACCACATTCATCTAGAGATTATGACATTTCTAGATTACGATAACTGATTACCTCTCCTAAGTAAACACATTCACATCATGGATCTATTTACCAAGTACCAAGTACCAAGTACCCATCTATGTTCTATTTCTATCCATTCATAGCAAAGAATGGTAGATCTATGAGACATCTCTAAACTAAGCCAGCACATGGACCCATTCCTCATCCCTTTTTGTACAATTATCACTCCCTTGCAAAGCACACTATCATTCCCCATAGTGGCTACTTGCCATCATCCATGACCCAGAAAACATGTTTTTTTAATGTGCTCTAACAACTCATGCCCCCCTCTATTTCATTCCATTCCCCCACACCACACACACATTTTAATAATCTAGATTCCCATTAGGTTTTTTTTTTTTTTTTTTTTTTTGGTTTGGTTCTTCCACCTCCACCAAATCTTTCACTCTCTTTCATGCACTCACTCTCACACAATGTTCAGCATCTACAACTACACCAGATTCTTGACCCTTCTCCTATACACCCTCGTGACCTATTTCGCCACTTAATAATAATAATGTTCCATTTCACCTCATCATCACTCACTCTCCTCCATTATTTCCCTCTTTCTGTTGTTCAAATGTTCATCTCTTCAATGATAAAAACAATCACTTTTTGACCCAAACCCATTTTCAACTCCCACATTCCCCATGCAATTCACATTAACCCCAACATCAGCAACAGAAACAGCCACTTCCTCGAAGAAAAGATCTCACTATCACCGCATTTCATTTTCATTATTCTTATTCTTCACTCATGCCTAGGGTAAACGAATTAGAAAAAGATGGATCTGAAACCGAAACCCTAAAACCAATCACGGATCCATTTCCCTTTCCACATTTAGCTACCACGAAACCTAATTTTAATTTCTCTCTCAAGAGTCATTTTCTGATGAAACGCACCGTTCGGCCCCTCTTCGTGCTCCTCCTCCTCCTCGTCTTCGCCGCCACGCTCACCTCACGCGCCGTCCTCCGCCGCGGCATCCTCTCCATCGAGCTAGAATCCCGCGTCCGGATCCGCCGCCCTCCGCCGCAGCTCAACTCCACGCTCCTACACCACGCCGCCGTCGAAATCGGCGAGGAGAAGTTCAAGCAAGAGATCCAGAGCCTCCTCGACGGCAACTTCGGCAGCCACGCGCGCCACCGCACCGTCGTCTCCTGGCGCCGCTTCATCCACCACGACCGCGGCGGCGCCGAAGGCGCCGCGGCCAACCTCTCGGCGACAATCCGCTCGCCGCTCTTTTATCGCTACTGGCTCGACTTCCGGAAGGTCCTCCACGACTGGTTCCGAAAGCGACGATTCCAACCCGGTATCATGTCCGAGTTGACTCGGTCAATTAAGCTTCCAATTGATTCACACAACAACAACAAATTACAAACCAATAACAAAAATAAAAACAAATACTCTTCTTGTGCCGTAGTTGGAAACAGTGGAATTTTGCTGAATAGAAACTACGGTAGTGAGATTGATTCCCATGAGGTTGTGATAAGGTTAAACAATGCTAGGGTTGATCACTTTGAAACCAAGGTTGGGAAAAAAACTAGCATTTCATTCATGAATAGTAACATCTTGCATTTGTGTGCTAGAAGGGGAGGGTGCTTTTGCCACCCTTATGGTGATAGCGTTCCAATTGTTATGTACATTTGTCAAGCCGTGCATTTCTTGGACTACACTGTGTGCAATGCTTCTCACAAGGCTCCTTTGTTGGTCACTGATCCTAGGTTTGATGTGTTGTGTGCGAGGATTGTGAAGTACTATTCCTTGAAGAGGTTTGTGGAGGAGAGTGGGAAGGGTTTGGAGAAGTGGGGTGAAACTCATGATGGTTCTCTTTTTCACTACTCTTCAGGGATGCAGGCCGTGATGCTGGCTTTGGGGATTTGTGATAGGGTTAGCATTTTTGGGTTTGGGAAATCGGCTTCTGCTAAGCACCATTACCACACTAACCAGAAGGCTGAGCTGCACTTGCATGATTATGAGGCTGAGTATGCGTTTTATAGAGACCTTGTGGATGGGAATAGGGCTATACCCTTTCTTGAGGACAGGTTTAAGGTTCCTCCTGTTGTTATGTATCAATAATAGGTGCTGAACTGCTGCTGCTGCAAGTGATGGTGGTGGAGGGCAGCTGTGACTTGTTCTGTTATTGTAATACTTGTGAAATGCACAGATAGTGGAAAAAGCAAAAATTACTGATTCAAGATTCTTTTTTTGATTGTGTTGTACTGTCCAACATGAAGCCTCAAGGCAACACCAAGTGTAAATTTTGGTTAGATCAATACAGCTTTGACCCCATCAATGATTAAGTATGTCCATGTGTTATTTTGTGTGTGTGTTTTTCAACTGCTATGATGACTTGTCAACCATATTTTGTTGTGCATTGACTTCAATTTGAACCAAAATGTCTTGCTTTGGATCTATATGACTTCATAGACTTAAAAATGAAACCAAATGATTTGGTAAAAGATGCCGGGCATCTTAGGTAATAGACATCATTTTCTGCCTGTTTTGTCCTGGAGTTAAAGTGATAGCCCCATCCTTTGCACAGAAAGGGAACGAGAAGCACTTTATTGGATGCTGAAATGCAACATTTATAACAAATTTGATGGCTGGCAAATGAAACTAATCGATTTTAATTTGCACGCACGTTTAAAGGCTTGAGGTGTGGTATGCAGCCCTTGTTATTTTGGTTATAGATTGCTCTTATTTATCAGCTTATGACACGCTTCTTCCATTTAAATATGGAGGGCGTCTGGTCATTTGGGGTGCATTCCTCCATGATATGTTCCAAACACGCTTACTATGGGGCCAAATACTATTTAGAGGTATTCACTTCATGGATTTCCATGTTATTTTAGTGACTCCTTATGGCTTATAGATCAAAACCTTTTCCTTAAGGATAGTTGCTACTGACGATAACAGTCAAGTTATATAAAGGACATCACTATACCATTTCTTCTACTCATTATATCATTCATCCAGACCGAGTAGTACTAGTCGCTGAGTAGTACTACTCAACTATGACTTAAAAAACATAGTGTTAGATTTAGGTCCATTCTCATGCAGTCGGACAAAATATTTACGTACCCTAACTTGGGCAATTTACCTATACATACATCAAAATGTGACACCATATACAGCCTATTTTGTCACATGTAAATATACATCAAAATGACAGATCTTCCACTAACTAGAGAAACCACCAGTACATCTTCAGACAAGATGGTCATATCTTTCAACTCCTGCATTACAAAAAAGCTTTCCTTTCATCCTTTTTTGTTTATCATTCAGCTGTGTCAATCACCGCACCCTTCTCTTCATACTTCACTCCCACCAAGTAGCTTATGCGTGCCTGTGAGCAAAAAGTGCACACATCCCAGAATAATAATTGTAATTTTTCTTCTTATTGATAATATGGATCATACTTGAGAAAAACGGCTCATACCTGCTTTTTATCGTAGACAGCATACTCGTTGTATTCCAGGGGGCTATCTTGATGGTCTGAGGCAACTAGTTTACCGCAAGGAACTTTTATATCATCTTTCCAAACAAAATGCTCTGATTCATCTGTTTTCTTCTTCCCCAGTCCCTTCACTCCAACCTTCTTTTCCTCCAAAGATGATGTATCCTGTGACAATAATTTTGAAAACAAATATATATTAGTTCTGTGAGTGAAAGGCCAAAAGGTGAATATAAGTGCATTTTGGGATACCTCAGGTGGGCTTTTCAACTCGGTAATCTCATTTCCTAGAGAAGCAATGGCCAAAACCAAGAACCCTTCTGGCCTGTCCACAGCTGTAAAACCATATCTTGCAGCCTCTGCTGCAGTATCAGAACAGATAATAGCTTTGCCAAACTGTTTCCAAGAGCACATAACAAGGGATGAGTAAATGCTCACAAACATTAAAATTGAATAACTAAATCTATTCCTATTACCATATAACCTGGCACAGGTAATGAGCATATTGCTGGCAAGAATCCCTTGTGCAAGTGCCTCAAGAGGTTTGAGCTTCGAGATCCTTGCATCGTAGAAATTTTTGCAGTCATTGAGAAGAACCAAGATAATCTCAAAATGAATTGTTTTTTTCTCCTTTCAATTTGATCAATATGCTACGACGTGTCTTACCACACCATAGAAGAACCTTATTTGGCAGTTTTACTATGTCTTCATAGGAAGGGCAACCACCTGTTTGAACCGCAAAAATGTTTTCCACTGACACCCCATATTCCTGAAGTTCATTGGAAGTAAATACTCAACAAGAGATGCACATGGTTACAGAAAACACACAAAGCATAAAGTTTTAATCTTACAATGTCACCAACTTTGACCGGCTCGTAAGTTTTTTCAAGGTATTTCACAATCATCTCATAATCATCTGAACTTTTGTCCAAGGCAGAAATTGAGCAACCCAATTTCTTGTATGTCTCTGATAAAGGGTCATCAGTGGTTGAGCCAGTCATATCTCCTATGAGGTGAGAAGCCTGGGTTATGTCTCTCACCCCCTCTAACGCAGCAGCAGCCTAGGAATATAAGGACAAGACTCAATACTCATTTTAATAAGTTGTTGAATTGAACCAATAAAGGTGGTGACTAATTGTGCTTACATGCTCTGCAATCTCTTGATAATATCTAAAATTGAAAGGCCTTGTGGAGTGCATCAGAGTGAACCATCTTTGGCTAAAATCAGTCCACACAGCCTCAGCCTTGGGCCCAGTTTCTTTCAGTGATTTCACCTTGTCTATGAATTCTAAGAGAACGTCCTCACCTGATAAGGTTTTAATGTCAGTTTTTCTGAAGGACATTAGAGACATAGGAAACAAGTGTTGTTGCTCGTGTACATACATCTTTTCAGATGAAGATTTGTAACCATTCCAATGGGAAGGTCCGGAGAGTCATAACCCATCTCCATCAATGCATACCTGAATAACAGTGCAGGTTATGTTGATACTTGAAGTAAAATCATGCATGATAGTTTTCACATATTGTACTTACTTGTATATCTCCTGGCTGCACAAGACCTTCATAAAATTTGCAACCAAAGGCTCAAGTTTGCAGTGTGTTGCTGCAATCCCCAGCTGCCGAAGACCTAGTGCCCCATGTCTAACTTCAACTCCATCATCCTATGCAATTTAATATTACTGTGTGTTAGCTGAAAGAGGTGACAGACAAATAATTTATGAGAAGGAATATAAATGTAATATACCATGTCAATGGGGTAAAACTTCAATGGCTTCTTCTGGAACTTCTTCTCTCTTTCCCAAGGTTCAAACTCATTTCCTGTTATTTCGTGAAAGAGCCTCACAAACTCTTTGAGCGCACCATCCACATTGTCCCACTCTTCTAATCGCTCCTCTGCATTTGGATCATCGCCAACTCTCCCTTTCTTAAAGTACAGATGCAAAGGATTTTCTGGGACAATAATCAGTTGCATGACACAGTAGCTGCCCCAAATTAACACCACCAATTAGTATAGTTGTCTTATAAATGTCATTATTGACTAAAAATGAAGTTGGTCTTCATAATATTACTCATTCAGTCCTCGCCCTTGGTCACAAACAGAGAAGGCACAGTTGTATAATATCCCATCTCTTTCAAATATCTTTCCATCTTGTTCCTGCAACTTGGAATCTTTATAGACCCCTCTCTTCCCATAAAGCTTGAGCTGTTACCACACAGACCAAATTTAATCAAACACAAATAAAAGGAAGCTCCATGTGTTATTTTATTTTTTATTAAGAAATTAAGAAAATAAAAAGTATGAAAGAGTAAATTTTTTACTTCTGCTGAGAGTGATTCAATAGCCTCTTCCCCAGGATCTTGTTTGTCCCAGGGGATACCCTTGCCATCCCCAGAAAGATCAGAGACAATATTATAAGATTCCAAAGGCTGAGGTTCTTGCTTTTCAATGCTGTCAATCAACCAAGCCTCCCTAACCACTGGTATACCACTCTCCCTACAGTAAGATACCTTATAAGTTAAACTAGGAATGCTTATTGTGTTAAAATTAATGTGGCACATTACCCATTTTATTTGTGTTTTAATGCCAATCTAAGGGTGTTCGTGAACCAAGCCTCCCTAACCACCTAACCACTGGTATACGCCTCTCCCTTAGGAATGCTTATTGTGTTAAAATTAACGTGGCACATTACCCATTTTATTTGCGTGATCATTTTTGAATGGCAATCTAAGGGTGTTCGCGAACCAAGCCTCCCTAACCACTGGTATAGCCCTCTCCCTACAGTAAGATACCTTAAAAGTTAAACTAGGAATGCTTATTGTGTTAAAATTAATGTGACGCATTGCCCATTTTATTTGTGTGATCATTTTTTAATGGCAATCTAAGGGTGTTCATGAACAGAAATGCTTAAAGATCTACTGCTTCTCACAATGTTCATGACATGATGGAAGATAGCTAGCCTGTCACATTCGTAAGGATTAAAACAATGCAATAACGTTTCCAAAAAACTTTTACTCTCACTCATAAGGATTAAAACAAAGCAATAACGTTTCCTAAAAACTTTTACTTCACTTACATGGCTTCTGCAAGTTTGGATGTGCCACCACGTTCTCGCTCAGCAGGTGAAGCTACCAAACAAGTTGCCCCTGAAAAATTTAACAAGCCAGGTTATGGTAATTCCTGGCAACAAAAGTATAACAAAAGAAACTCTTATCACATTTATTAGTACAACTATCATAATACCAATTATAGAGTTTGCCACCTTTCCTCCATGCTTTTCAATAGTTGTTTTCCAATAATGCTAAGTGGCCAAAAAAAAAAAAAATCCAATCAATAAAGCTTGGTAGATGCCAAAAGGGTATTCAGTAATTAATGCAACAGCAACAAGAGTGACAGTGGTGCATACATGTGTCCGAGTAAGACGACCCATCAGAGATATCATCATTCCAGTAAAGGGTTTTTCAGTTAAGCCTAGATCCCTGTGAGGCCTGTGACTCGGGTCCTGATATTTCTTTAGCAACTATGGCAAAACATTGGAAAACAAGTCAACAAAAAGAAAAGAAAGACAAAATCTTAGGAAACAAGCAACAACAATGAAATACACAACGAAGGGGAAAAAAAAAAGTAGAGAATGTCACATCTGAAGCCAGAGAGTTCTGAACAGAATCAGGTAACTTAATGGGTTCCTGTTTCCTTGGAGGGTTTTTGGTGCTGAAAGTGCAACTAGCCCACTCACTGTAGAACCCTCTACAAACATAACGTCTTCCATCAAACTCCAAACTCCCATTGCAAACCGAGCATTTGTCCAATGCACCATAAAACAGCAAGTCTTGGCTGTTCAAAAGAGGTGGTAATTGTAATTGAGTCATTACATTAACGATGAAAATCCACTTTCAAATGCTCTAATCTAAACAATAACCAACAACCAACCATCTTCTTGCAATTTCAAGATCAGAGCCAGAAGAATCAAGGCCAGTAGCCTCCAGAATCTCTCGCATTTGTTCCAAAGGAAGGTGCTCGTTTGTTGCTTTGCAGAACTCATCATATTCTTCTGCAAATCCAGTTTCAGATTTTCCGTTTATTTGGCCATCTTCTTTTTCCACCTTGGCCTTCTTTGGAGAATGCTCCATTTCATGTGCCTTGGACTCAGCCTTCTGCTTCCTTGTCATCACCTTCTCTTCTTCCCCAGGTGCATGAACATGCGACCTCGTTTCTTGAACCTTCAAAATTTCCACAAAGCACCACCTTAACTAGTTAAGTTGAACAAACAAAGAACTGCACCACTAAGGCACCAACAAAACAACAAACTTGCAAAAAAGCAACAAAACAAAACAACTTGATCTTTTATTATTAGCAAGTTGGCAACATGGAAAAGAAAGACCCCCTTTTGAAGTAAATGTCAATCACACCGAAAACAAGAACAAACCTTCATCCTGGTGCTAGATCAAACTGAATAATGAAAGACCGATATTACTACGATTAACAAAAGCCAAGCATGTAGTTCAGAGTCTGAAGGACTTTCACATGATGTGCACTAAATAAGCTTTTGATTGATCCCTGAACAACTGAGACAACAACAGCCCCGAACTGCCACGTACATTGAGTTCTCAGTTCTCACTAGAAAACCAAATCTTCTTGTCGTCACAACAACATGCCACGTTTGCTAGCTCTTGACACGCGGCCAACTAAGTACATTTTAAGGCTTTAAAACGGTGACATGTGGGAAAACCATGCCATTATGTTTCTTTTCCATTCATCATAAATTATTCTTTTGTTCACATCCTTTAATCTGACTCTGCTCACCGTTGCATGCACCATTCGGCTGGATTGGCGTCAGAAAACGGTGCTTAAATGTTCGAGTAAGAAGATAAACAATATTTCTTTATTTTCTTTTCTCTTTTCCCAAAAGATAATAAAGCAGTTGATTTTTACCTCATGGATTGAAGAAGTTAACATGCAGACAAATTCAAGTGAAGCACGCAGCTGAGGTTAGATTTCCGAACGTGGACCTGTCGGCATAGATATTCGGCATTGTGTATCATCTAGCAAATATGAACTTGAAATATTTTGTTTATGGTAAAGAAATATCTCTGCTAAAAAGCTGAATGATATATCATATAGGTTGGTGTTAGCCACAGATAGGGTTTACTTTGAATAAACTGGAAATTATCATTAATTATTTTGTTGAGCATAATTCATAAATTAAATAAATTAAAAATTTGAGTTAATTTCTTATTATAATATTAGTATAAAATAATTTCTATAACAAATTATTAATCTTTTCAGATATTATTTGAGATTATATATTTAGTACAAGATCTTGAAAAATTTCTTGAATTTAACAAATCTTCACTGTATTCTCTAAAAAAGGTGAATAGATCTATAACTTAAAAAATGAGTTTGTGTATAATGACTTTTTAGATATGCACAATATTTATAAAAGAATAATTTTCTTCTCTCTCTTTCTAAAATCTTAAAATGAGATATATCTTTAAAGAAAAAAAATAAAAACAATCTTACAAGATCTCTAATTCAACATAACATTATTCAATCTAAAAAAAATAATATAAAATCTTAATTTAAGATGTATCATTAACTATACTATACTGATAGCGAATTCTCAGCTTTATTTGTTGCAAAAATTACACCCATTAAATAAATGAATTGATGTGAGTCACGTATAGCTCTAGACTTATTCGGATACGTGTTTCTTCCTGTTTCTTTATAATTTTATGTTTTTTAAAATATTTAAAAGTTTAAAATAATATTATCCTTTTATTTTTATTTATTTCTTATTTTTTTCACTTATCATAAATGAGAGAAAAATAATAACAGAAGTTATATTAAGAAGTCAAAAATAATTTTAATATAAACGAGATATATGAAAATATATAAATATTATATAATTACTACATATCAAAATTTAAAACTAAATCATATATATATACATATATTAAATTTTATTGTTAAATTCTAATTGAATTAATGATAATTATCATGGTATTATAATATAAAATTTATTTTACTTTCGTGAAATAAATAAAAACATATATATAGCATCTTAAAATCTTGATAATTTTTGTAAAATTTATATCATATTAATATCGTTTTGTCTAAAAATGAGTAGAATATGGTGAATTTAAAATCTGTTAAATTTCAATTATTTTAATCATTAATTGTTGCAATTCCAGCTAACAAGCTAAACTCAACTATTTGTTGGTTACAAAAAATAAAACCCAACTATTATTGGTGAATAGGTGTTAAATTGCACTACCAAAAATAAGCATTTTTCCGACGAAAAAAATTTCGTCGCTAATTTTAATATTTCCGACAGAAAATATTCTTTGAAAATTTTTTTATTTTTTAACGGATTATTTTCTGTCGAAAATGCTTGAGTTACCAACAAAATTTTTCGTCAGAAAATATTCCGTGAAAAAAATTTTAATTTCCGATAGATTTTCGACGGAAAAATTCTGTCAAAAATTTTTGAATTATATTTCAATTTTTTTTTTTGCATTTATTCAATAAGACATTTGTTTTACTCATTTATTGATATTTTTAATATTTTATATAAAATAATAAAAGAGATACCATTAAACTTTTAAGATGTAAAAGCATTTATAATATTATCATAAATAATTTTATTTAACAACTTTTTATTGATAATAGTGCAAGTCTTTATTTAATAAATAAAAGGAAGGATAAACAAAAATACAATCATAATTAATATTTAGAGGATAAATAATTAAGAACTCTATATTTTAGTGTGTGTAATTAATTTAATTAAGATACTAGTATTGTTTATCAATTATTTATTAAATTTTAATTGTTTAAAAATATATTAATAATAAATAAATAAAAGTTTTAAAGAACTAAAATCATAACTTCAATGAACCCGACCATAAACCAATGTAGGAGTGTAAAAAAAATTATTCAAACCAAATAGGTTTTAAATTGAACTTTAATTAAATTAATTTAAAGTCAAATCGACTAATTTAAAATCATCTAAATTGATTTTCAATAATGCTTGGTTTAAAATATTTTTTTTAAAATAATTCAGTTAATCAAAATTCATTCAGAATCCATTTTAAATCAATTCTTTAAAACTAATTTAAACAAACCAATTCTCTCAAATAGTTCAAACATTTGAATTTAAGACCCAAACTTGTTAAATAATTAAATTTAGTTTTGTTCAATTTTTGGAGTGTTATGAGTGGACTTTCTGGTCCACACAATTCTTTTCTTTTCTTTGTTACTCAACTTACATGAAAAAGATTGTTTGTTGTATTGTATTATTAATTGTTTATTATAATTTATGTATGTATTAGATAAGTTAACCCTGAGTAAGAGAAAAGGTATTAAAATAATAATGTTCACAAATCAGAAGTTCCAGGGTTGCGAAACCATTAACTATCAACATTATATAAATTTTCCCCTTTTTCTTTTCATATAAGTATTTATGAAAAAATTATTGACTATACACACACATACTTTTGCAATTTTTTTTTTGTAAAATATATAGACTAAATTATAATTTTGATCTTCCTAATTTTTTAATTTTATAATTTTTATTCTCTTGATTTTTAGTTGTATTATTTGGTCTTCCCAATTTTATAAATTTGTGATTTTGATTCCTAATAGATTATTAAGTAATAATTGTAATTTTTAAATATATTAAATTAATTATAAATTAAAAAATATAAATGATTAAATTTTTTTAATAAAATATGTGCGGCAATGGAGGTAAAATATGTGTTTGAGGAAAAGAAGAGAAGCACAATATTATGAAAAATTGGAAATAATGGTTTTTAAATAATTAATATTTTTGATTAATTTATAATTAACTCAATAACTCAATTATTCAGAATTATTTGTTAATAATATGTTAAAAGGTCCAAAATAATCAATTTTAAGACTACAAGACCAAATGTTATAATTAAATACAAAACAAGAAAATTATGAATTGAAAAATTAGCAAATGAAAATTACAATTTATCCAAATATATATTATGTGATAAAAGATTTAGGTTGTAGTTGTAACAAAAATATATATAGCATATGGTTACTTGTGGCACAAATATACGATAATATAATAAGAATTTAATGATCAAGTAGAAACAAATATAAATCAAAATTACATTCATGATTGACTTATTTTCTCAAATTACAATAAATACTAGGTTTACTATTTTTTTTTGCTAAGTAGGTTTAGTCATACTTTTATCCTTTAAATTCAGTTTTGTTTTAGTTTCTTAAATTATAT
>PYAF01006307.1:167733-197519 GCA_007407185.1 Glycine tomentella | reverse complement strand
AAATTCAGTTTTGTTTTAGTTTCTTAAATTATATATGTTAATTAACTTTTCTCTCTTTTTATATTAATTTTTTAATTAATTAATTTTTATTTAATGAATTAAATTAATCAAAAATATTAATTAATTAATTTCCAATTGTAAATTAAATTGTTTTAAACCTTTTAATTAATAATTACTAATTAAAATATTAAATTTTACTGAGATAAAAATAAAAATATTTCTCTTTAAAAAACCTTATTCTCAAATTCTATAAAATCTTACAACTTTTAGTTAATAAAACAACTAAAAATTTAAATTTTGAAATAAAATATTTTCAGAGACTATTTGACTATATCATTAAAGTTCAAATATTTTGATAGAAAATGAGAATTTAAGAGTTTTATAAAATATATAATTGATAAAAAGACTATTCATAGTTAATATTAAAATAAAATAAATTTAAGAACTTAATTTAAATACACCGATATTGGTTAAGAAATGAGAATACTCAACTACTTAAGCTAACAATATTTGATAGTTTTCTCTCTTTACAAACGAGTATGAATCTCTAGTTCGTTACTACGACTGGTGGGCCTTTGTCTTCTTGTTTAATATCCTTAAATATAACACTAACACATCAACTAATAATATTAAAATAATATATTTTAACTATAATTTGTAATATATTTTCCTTTTAAGCTCTTTTTTTAATTATCTTGTATAAATATAATTATTAAATATGATGAAGGTGTTATAAAATGATTTGAAAAACATTATTTAATCTAATTGACTTATAATTAAGTTAGAAAAAAAGTAATAAAAAAAAAAGAATTTGCAATATTTTTTTATTATAATTTTAAGGATTGTGTAATCTCTTGGTCAATGTGAAATGGGTGTTTTTAAACTCATTAATTTATGATATGATAAAAAAAATTAATAGGACAGTAAGACTTATTTTTCTTCTTTGGTAAAATGTATTTTAAACCCCTTATTAATAAAAAAACATAATTATATATGATTCTTTTGTAAAATATTTTGATGACGTAACAAGTTAATAAAATATTAATATTTGTATTATGTCATTAATTTATATTGTTATGTAATAATAAAGAGTAAAAAATGTGATAGTTTAAAATCAAAACAAAAATATTTAAGTGAATGAAATAATGGACATGATAAAATATTAGCGTTTATCTTTTTTGTTATGATGATTGTCTCCTTGTTGCAATTCTGGACCTTTTATATATTGTTTTAAAATGGAAAAATATTATTATATAACAACCAACATCCATAATAATATATGAGATGGCCAAATTAAAGAAAAATTCGTCTTCATTTAATTTAGAACAGATAAATGAATTTATTTAATATAATTTTCTTTGAATTGAGTAAAATTATTGTAGAGACAAAGTTCTCTTTCTAGTTATTTAAAATAATTACATGTTTAATCATTTGGACATTGGATTAAACTGAAATAATTCTATACGGACAATTCCAAATAACAAAAATAGGAAACCTAGCAAATGACTTTAAATTACATAATATTTAGAGATTTACACATATAATAATTTTAAGTTTTATCTTATTAATAATTAATAATATCTTTAATCTAAATTAATTAAGTTCTGTGATAGATGAACACAATGATAAATATTATGAAATTGAAAAAAAAGCAAAAGTAAAGAAGGGAAAAAGACTCACATGAAAGATGAAGAGGAAAAAATTAAAATCCTAATTTGAAATAACTATTTAAAAAATTTATAATAATGTAAAAAAAATTACATTGTGGGGACAATGATATATACATATTTTTTAAAATTCTCATAGGTTACCTAAACAATAATAGATTTAATTGTTCACATCTAATTGTGTGTGAGACAGGGGGAGGGGATAATATTGAAATTTAGGTATCTATTTGTTGAAAAATATTGAAATTAAAATATAAATAAATAATAATTATATTAAAATATAAAAATATTTTTATTGATATCTAATAAAAATTATTATATATGATAAATTTATTTATTTTTATAATATTTGTCTATTTAGGATAATTTTTACAATATTTGTCTTAAAAATCATACTAAAAATAATTTCTTATTGATATTTCACATAAAAAAATTATACTAGCTCTACATGATACGTATCAATGACTTTAAATTTATAATATTTAGAAGGAAAATAGAACTAATTCTTATAATTCTATAAAATGACTTTAATGTGCTATAGTACCATTGTATAAATATAAGAAGGCAAATAGGAAACCCTAGCAAATCCTTAGTTACCATTTCTTACTTCTCGATTTGTACCTCAGTCGCTGTCTCACACCACTCACTCTCGAACCTATCGGTGACACCCCGTCGTCAACGTCCAGTGTTGATTTTAGAAGGGACAACAACCACCAATTCTCAGGTAACACTGTCACTATCATTTTCTTCATATTTTTCTTCTTTGTTCCGCTATAAAAAAAATTCTTATTTTTTTTGTATATATGTGAGCTTAATCTGAAGTTGGGTTTGCTTCCATTGTCCAAATTTCATGGCTTTAATCTTATTTACTTGTTTTCCCTTTCTGAATTTCACATCAGTTAAGATTTGTATTGTAGGCTCATTTTAGCACACCAACTGTTTGATGGAATGTTGCACTAATTTCAACTTATGTAAGGATATCTCTACTTCAGCTATAGTATGCGTGTCACAGCTGAGTTTAATTTTTTTGTGATTCTTTCGAATATTTAATAACATAGGTAGATATAGGAATCAGACATCACACCCAAATCAAGCGCAAGTTAGGAACACCTCTAGCATCCTGTGAAATGAGTAAATTTAAAACAAATAGATATAGGAACACATGCATACTTAATAATCAATTACTGAGGGTCAAAGAAAACGATTACCATGGAGGAAAGCATAGGGCATACTAAGTGCAACTTGTTTAAACATGCACTCCTCTAGCCACCACTTTCATTATTGGGGATAAGAATATCACAAATGGAAAATACGATGATGCATATAATATTGGAGCTGAAATTGGGGACTGAAGGAAAATTGTTAAAGCCAAAAGCAAATTACACTCTAATTGCAGACCAAACAAAGTTAGTATGTCAATGGATAAAAGAATTAAGAATGCCAGATGGTTATTGTTCTAACTTGGTGAGATGTGCCAATGTTGCTAAGGGAACCATGCATGGGATGAAAAACCATGATTGTCATGTATTCATGGAGTGTTTACTTCCCATTGCTTTTAGCTCATTGCTGCCACATGTCTTAAATCTAGTTATTGAAATAAGTCATTTCTTCAAATATTTGTGTTGTACAACTTTGATGGAGGATGACCAGCGTAGAATGGAACAAAATATTCCTTTGATTTTGTGCAAGTTGGAAAGAATATTTCCCTCAGGTTTTTTCGATTCAATGGAATATCTACCTGTTAATATGGCATATGAAGCTAGACTTGGTGGACCAGTCCAATATAGATGGATGTATCCATTTGAAAGGTAAATAATTCCTCGTTGTCTGTGCTTTAAAAGTAATTTGTGTAATGCTCATTTTTTACTACTTTGTTATGCAAATGTTGTAGATTCATGGGCGATTCTAAACGAGGAGTGAAAAATAAGGCCAGGGTTGAAGGATCTATTTGCACGTATTACTTACATCGTGAAACAACCCATTTTTGTTCACATAATTTTAACAACTTTATGTTGTTGTTGCGCAATATTAGGAATCACATTGCAATCGATAGTGAAAGGCGTCCACCAATGTTATCAGTTTTTGACCAACAAGGTTGTCCTTCTGGGAAGGATGTGATTCACTGGTTAACTAATGAAGAGAAAGACTTAGCCCATGTTCATGTGTTGATTAACTGTGTCGAAGTTAAGCCATACCTTGAGTAAGTTGACACACCAGTGCAGCCAAATATTTAATTATGGTTAAATGCAATTGCAAGCCTAATATTGATCACTAATACATTAAATTTGGACAGTTCATTCTTGCAATCCCAACAAATAACTGAACCAAATGGCTATACTGGTAATGTACATGTAGATTTTCCTAGATGGTTTCAAGAACAAGCAAGTATTTGAGATCTAATTTAGATAATTATAATATTATATTTTATATAAAATAGAACTTTTCATTCTTATACTAAATGTAGGTTGTAAATTCAGGTATAAATGTCACAAACCAACACTTTAAGGATTTATCATATGGTCTTATGAGTTACGTTAAACAATAGCACACATACTTTGTCAATTGGTACAAATTCCATACTCAACCATGGACTGAGGGAAAGAAAACGATAAATAGTGGGGTTCACGTGAAGGGCCTTACAAAAGGAGAAACATATGATTTTTATGGGGTCATAAAAGATATATATGAGCTAGAGTATAACAGTACAAGCTATACTAAGTGAGTTGTTTTATTTTATTGTGAATGGTTTGATCCATCCATTAGAGGAACAAGAGTGGATAGAAAAGATGGAACTGTGAAAATTCAAATGGATAAAAGATATAATCTATTTGACCCATTCATCAGTGCCCATAATGTAAGGCAAGTCTATTATGTGTCGTATCCAGCAATAACAAGGGACAAACGTGGTTGGTGTGTTGCAATTAAAACGAAGCCCATGGGTTACATAGAATCCAATAATGTAGCAAATGATGTGCCTTACCAAGTAGAGGAAATGTCACATGTCAACGAAATCATCGAAGTTGAAAGTATTTCTGGATTTCAAGATTTAAGAGGTGTTGTTGAAGAAGTGGACCCAGATAATCTCTTCATAGATGATTCTCAATCAAATAATTTGCATGGAGAATCAAATAATATTGAAGATGACAATGAAGGGGAATTAGAAGATGACTTTGAGGTTTACAATTCTGAAGAGGATTAGACATGAACTTGACATTATTCTTCTTTAATTGACTTATATCATATATATTATTAATTTTATTTTTATGGAATGTGAAGTTCCACCACTTTATTGTATAAATAGGTTTTGGAAATATTCGATGATGATTATATGCTTGAAATGCTTTTAATGACTGTGATCATCAACTCATACATTGCAGATTTAATTATCATTTTGTTGTGTTAAATGTTGATGATTATTTACACAATTTGTCCTCTATATCATGTGTTGAATTTGTATAATTTCTAAATTTATAATGATTATTTATGGAAACAAAAGATAATTCAAGACTGTATGGATGCTAAGAGAGTTGAAGACTCTTTAGATTCAGAGATAGTTGAAGATTCTATGGATGCTAAGAGAGTTAAAGACTCTTTAGATTTTGAGGACACTATGGCTGCTAAGTTGAAGACTCTTTTGATTTAGAGGACTCTAGGGATGTTAACAGAGTTGAAGACTCTTTTGATTTAGAGAGAGTTGAAGACTCACTTGATTTACAAGACTCTATGGATGCTGAGAGAGTTCAAGTCTCTTTAATTTAGAGAGAGTTGAAGACTCTTTAGAGTTAGAAAATTCTATGGATGAAAAAGCTAATACGAAACCTATGTTTGTAAGATCAGAGACGACAAAGAGGGAAGGTCAGAAAGTAATTAGAGACATGTTAAAGATTTATCTTCCGAATTTAGGAGATATTATGGATGCTGAGAAAGTTGAAGACTCTTTAGAGTTAGAAGACTCTATGGATGAAAAAGCTAATATTGAACCTATATTTGTAAGATCAGAGACGACAGAGAGGGAATGTCAGAAAGTAATTAGAGACATGTTAAAGATTTATCTTCCAAATTTATGAAGTATTGTTTGCTTTGTTGTAATGGAATATCACTTTATTAGTGTATTTGATTTTTTGTGTAAAAGGGAATTATGTTACTCGCCTAATTTTGATTGATCTCATACCATTTTGTGTGCCAATTTTTGCATATATAGATGTGTCATCAGGTGGTGTTGATCCTCCCCGATCCCTGTTAAGTGACAATAATGAGAAACGGACAGGTGGAAAGAAAAAACAATATGTGGTTAGACTAATACCACCTAGAGATAGTATGCCATTGTCTACCATATCCCCGTGTACTGTATCTATGGCAATTAGATCTTAGGATGTTATACCTACACCATCTCCACCTTCGACTGAAGGTATAACATCTCCATGTCCAGTTAATGCAACTGGACCGTCGACGGTACCTATATCCACACCATCTCCTTCCCCGGGTGTAGAAAACATGCCTACTGATGAAGATATTACAAATTTGGCCATGGAAGACCCCCCTCTCAATGATCGTCCTACGATTACATTGATCAATGGAGAGTAAGTATTAATAATTTACAAAAATATCATTATATATCATATGGGCTTTTATGTTTTACACTAACTTTGACAAATTTCTTTTTTTTTATTAAGGTTTCATCTGTCTAAGGTTGCGACAAAGGCTGTCACATTGTCCATTAGACAACAATTTGTTAACCCATGGCCAACATGGGGAGCAATTCCAAAAGATCATCAATAACTTTTTTTTTCCAGCGTTTTAAGGTAACTTATTAACCTCTTAATGAATTGTTTCATTGCCTTAAATGGATAGCCCATGATTTAGGATTTTTTTATCGTTTAAATTAAGTTATGCTTTTGCTCTCGAAATAAAAAATATTGCATACCATTGTGCTTTATATTTAAAATCCTTCATAGTAAATCAATTCCAATTAATGCTGATTTGGTTTTATTTCATTTTATCTCGTAAAATTGGTGTTGATGTAATTGTGTGCAATTTCATAACTTTGTGTTACTTTAGAGAAAATTGGTATGGAGATCGGAGGAAGAGGATGAAATTAAAAAAAAATTTACTCAAAAGCCTCTCATAGACTTTCTAAGATGTTTAGCGATACCCGAAATGAAAATAAAATGTCGTATTGGATTGGAGATCGTGTCTGGAATGATCTATTATCACATTGGAATGCACCTGAGTATCATTCTAAGTGTGAAAAGGCAAAAAAAAAATTTCGGGCATCATTAAAGGGTGGGTCTATACACATAGGTGGTTATATTACCTTGCAAGATCACGCCATTTGCAAATTATAATAATGTCACCTTTTGTACTTGTATCATTTTCTGGTTATGTTAAATTTATCTTATAATGTTTGTAATTAGTCTCAAGAACTTGGCCGATCTGCATACGTTGATGAGATTTTTCAACAAACTCATTTACGAAAGGATATTGGTGAATTTGACAATGATAAATCTAGGCAGACACATGTGAGACCATTATATGATATGCTATTTTTTATTTTAAAAAATGTTTATTACATTTATTAAATAATAACTATTTATGAATGACATGAAATTTTTGAGGCTAGATTATCTTAAGCTAGGTCTGATGTTCAATCAAGTGTTGGTGAATCTGAAATGACTCCTTTAGACTCTGCTGAAGAACAAAGACTAGGACTCGATTTTGGGTTGCAGTAGTAAGACCTATGCATAAGGGACGTCTTTACGGTACTGGAGATTTTGCTCATACTTATAAATGTGGAGATCACACATTCATGCAACAATTGCCAGGATCTTCTAGTCATGCGAATGATAAAGCGGAGATTAATCAAATAAAGGAAAAGCTTCGACAATCAAAGGAGGCGCTTCGTCAATCAACGAAACAACTTTGAGTATTTCAGTCAGTTGTACATTAGTTCCTACCTCCTTAAGCGCACAACATTATTGAGCAACAACAGCAACAGCTCGACCAACAACAACAGAATGACCAATCACATGACCAGCAACAACAAAATAATGATCAATCACCAGATGACCAGCAACAACAA
Organism: Glycine tomentella; assembly: GCA_007407185.1. Lineage (NCBI taxonomy): Eukaryota > Viridiplantae > Streptophyta > Magnoliopsida > Fabales > Fabaceae > Glycine > Glycine tomentella. The sequence continues at coordinate 189,773 of PYAF01006307.1, read as the reverse complement.
CTTGATCACCAGCAAAGACAATCTGACAATGACTATTTTGATTATTGACTTAGCAATACAAAATTAGTATTGACATATTAGACATTGTGCTTTAATTTTAGATTTATTTAGAACTTAAGTCACTTTGTTTAAACATTTGCTTTGGACGTATGAATTGCAGTATTTATATAATTATATTATGTGTTAATTTATATAATGATGTTCAATAATATAAATAAAATCTTTTATTCATAAAACAAATTAAATGCAATATTTTTGAATATAAAATACCGACAGATATTTTCATCGCTAATTTTCGACGAAATGATCTGTGGAAAATTACCGACGGATATTTCCTTCGAAAATTTCCCACAGAATGATCCGTCGGAAATTTCCCACAGATACTTACCGACCGATTTTTCTACCGGAAATTTCCGACGGCTATAAAAAAATCTGTCGGTAAAATTTCCAACAACCGTTTTATCGATGAATTTTTGTCCATCGAAAATCCGTCAGAAATTTGAAATTACCGACGGATTTTTTACATTAACGACGAATTTTGTCTGTTGGAAATTCCAATTTTTTTGTACAAATGAAATGGCTAAGGGATGATTGTTCTATTCACTTCAAATGGACCACATCTACCATTAGAGCCTTCCCGTCATCCCATTTCTCATTTATTTTAAGTAAATTTTTTTATTAAATGAAGATTCAGTTGAATGAGGCACAAGATATGCACATCCAAGCACCACAAAATGCCCCTATATATATATGGTTACAACAACGAAGTCATATTGAATTAGCTATCATTTTCAATTGAGTACCCTCTAATAAATAATGGTGATATTGATAGAATAAACCCTGCACACTTTCTTCAATGACATCAAAATCTGGATGCTTCAATTTATTACAGTATTACAAGACAATTGTCATGCAAGGAAAATCACGCCCTTCAACAGAGATGCACCCACATTGAATTGACTTGAGTCACCGCTTCAAGAATCTAACCTCCACCACTTCAAAAATTGTGCCGCGTAGTCTTTCGACATATCTTGCTAGAATAAAAAACGTATCGAAGGCTATTACAGTATAGCTGAATATCACAGTCTCCAGAAATGAGAGAGAGAGTCCAATGTCTTTGTTAATTAAGCACCCAATTTTTTACCCAATGAGACAAAAATGAAAAATAATTTTCCCAATTAGCCTTCTTCAGAAATTATTTATACAAGTAGTCACTTTTTGTTAAGAACACAATAAATCCCTACAATTTGAGAGCTAGGAACCTCTCAAGAATAAAGGTGAGAAAGGAGATATTATTTCTTGCTTGCCTTATTCTCAGCACATATGAACTACAAATATAGCATGCATTAAAATAATGCTTGTGATAACAGAATACAATGAAGGAAAATTACATAAGGAATAACAGAATTATAAATGACATACAAGAATATTTCTAAGTAATGCCAGCACAGTCCTTCCCTTAACAGAATTTGGTTAGGCTTCCTCAAACATAATCTTCTAGATGCTTTGGTGGAGTGACTTTTCATTTGGGTCTTCCCATATTGTCCTTTTGGTCCATAGTCTCTATCCTATCACCCCCTACGACATCTAAAACCACCTTATCCACAAGGTGATAGTCAGCTTTTAGATGAGACCAACTTTCCTAAGAGCTGTCATCAAGAGATAGACCCTCCCACTAAACTAGCACCATCAAACTGGGATCAGCAACAGAGTGATCCCAACGTGTGTTGAGAATTGCCAATGGTGTTATGATAGGTTGGTTGTCAATGTCGTTTAGTGGCAACATGGCTGTATGGCTTGTTTCTACTGGAAATTGGTGAAATGGTTTCAGAATGGAACAATGAAAAACAAGATGAATGTGAGATCCTTCAAGTAGTTGAAGTTTGTAAGCAACTTTGCCAAATTGTTCCACTATTTGAAACGGACCATAAAAATGCTTGACTAGCTTGGAATGGGGTGTACCAGTAGTAGAAGTTTGTATTAGGGTTGAAGCTTGACTATAACCCAGTCCTCAATCTTGAAATTGACTTCTCTACTATGAATATCAACAAACTATTTCATGGTTTCGTGAGCCTTTATGAGTTTCTTTTTCACACTGGTGAATACAAATTTTCTATTGGTTAAAAATTCATCTACAGCTTCAATCTTCGATGTCCCTGTAAGATATTAGGGCAAACTAGGAGGCTTGTTGCCAAAGGTGACTTCATAGGGAGAAATACCCGTACCAGAGTGCCGAGACGTATTATAAGACCATTCGGCCAAAATTAAGAATTTGCCCCCAAGATGAAGGCCGATTGTGCACAAATGCTCGCAGATATTGTTTTATGACGCGATTCAACACCTCCATCTAGCCATCAGATTGAGGTTAGTAAGCTGAACTCATACGTAACTTGGTCCCACTTAGCTTAAACAACTCCTGCCAGAAACGACCCACAAAAAAAGGATCACAATCAGAAACAAGGCTGCGAGGCATACCGTGATGTTTACCAACAATCTCTATGAAAATAAGTGCAATTGTGTGAGCAGTGGAGTGGGGTCGAAGCATCCCTAAATGAACGCCTTTGGAAAAATAATCGTCAATCACTAGGATGGTCGTATGACCTCAGTCAACTAGTAAGCCGACGATAAAATCCAAAGACAAGTCTTCCAAAGGTTAGAAGGAATGGGTAAAGGACAAAGCAAACCAGCAGGTTTGCGTGTATCATACTTGGTGTGTTGACAATCACGACAAGCTTTAACAAATTGTCGAACATCATCCAGAATTCCGGTCCAAATGAAATTGCCCCCCCCCCCCCCGGGCGCGAGTTTTGGTAATACCCATGTGTCCACCTATGGGTGTCGTATGAAATTCTTCCAACAAGACTTTGATGAATGGAAGTCCATTTGGTAACCAGATAGACCATTTTTTAGAATCAAATCATAGGCTATAGTGCAGTCAGTGTGGGCAGCTGGATTACTCTGAATAGCTTGTCGGAATTCGATAAATTTAGGGTGAAGCGACAATTCGGGTTTGAGTTCTTGTAAAAATGTAAAATTAGGCATAGAAAGTGAGAGTAATTCTGCTATCTGTGTTTCAGGAATCCGGGATAAAGCATCTACAACCAAATTTATCTTGCAGGAATGGTACTGGATTGAATAATAATAGCCAATCAATCACGCTAAGTACATCTGCTGCTTCAGAGTTTGCACTATATGTGTCATTAATTCTTTGAGGCTCACATGGTCTGTGAAAATGGTGAAATGATGGCCCAAAAGGTATTAACGCCATTTTTTGACAGCAACAAGTTTGCAGACATAAGTTGAGGCATGAAAGAGCTTTGAATAAAAAGGTTTGCTAAAGAACGCAATTGGGTGACTCTACTGAGATAAAACAACACCCATGCCCACCCCTGAAGCATCTATCTCCAAGTCAAAAGGTAATGAAAAATCTGGTAGAAGCAGTATCGGGGCCTTACTGACCGCATTCTTCAACTCATCGAAAGCTAGTTGTGCATTCTGGGGCCAACCATTTTGATCCTTAGTCATCAGACGTGTTAGAGGTGTTGCAATGGTAGCATAACCCTTGATGAATCAACGATAAAACCCAATCAATTCCAAAAATCCACGTAGAGCTTTAAGGGTTTGAGGAACAAGCTATTGTTGAATCACCTGAATTTTGGTTTGAGCTGGCTCCACTCCATGTTCCAAGACCATATGGCCCAAGTATTCCACCTAGCGTTGAGCAAATGAACATTTGGAGAATTTAAGGAAGAACTTTCCTTCCATTAACACATGAAATGCCTTTTCCAGATGGAGCAAGTGCTCCTCAAAAGTTTTGTTGTAAATCAAAATATCGTCAAAGAACACAATAATGAATATACGCAAGTAAGGTTTAAAGATATTGTTCATAGTCGCCTGAAAGGATGAAGGTGCACTACACAGGCCAAAAGGCATAACGCCAAGACCCATCTTTCTTCTTGACCAATAAAACCAGCGAAGAGAAAGGACTCGTACTTGGACGAATGATCCCATTATGTAGCATGGACTCAACTTGATTTTCAATTTCCTGGTTTTGAAATTATGGGTATCGATACGGACGAACGTTTACGGGTTCCGAGTTGGGAAGAAGATGAATGGCATGGTTCGTATTTCATGATGGGGGTAAGGTTGTCGGAGTTTGGAATAGAATAGCGAATGCATGAGTTAAAGTTGTTATTTTTGGGTAGTTGTGTTATGTAGGATTGGTTTGGGTTGAAGGGGGCTCTGGTGGTTGGACACGAATATGAAAGAACCCACTAATGTCGTTTGTCCGCACCAAGCATCAGAGTTGATGGGCTGTGATGAGATTGAGTCCAGTATCGCTATCTCCTTTCAATTTGATCACCTTGTCGAAGTGCATGAACTTCATCGTCAAATTATTGTAATCGGTAAGAATAGGGCCAAGGGATTTCAGCCATTGCACCCACAATACCAAGTATGCACCACATTGAGGTAAAACATAGAGATCAACAATGAAAGTTTGGCTCTGAACATGCAGCTACTCCCACGCAAAGCTACTGAGACTTAATTTCATTGCCATTGCCCACCATGACCCTGAGTGGGTTTATGGAAAGTGCATTGAGGCCCAATGACTTCACTAAATGCTCCTGCATAAAATTGTGAGTGCTACCCCCGTCAATCAATATAACCACCTGTTGAGTGGAAATGCAGCCCAATAACCATAAGGTTTGGGTGCCAGATGACCCTAAAGAGCATGGAAATTGATTTGGGCCTACGAGGAAGTTGTCGATTCCTTAGGCTTGGGTTGCAATTCTGTAAAATCAAATTTGCTTTGGCCAATATCCTCCTCGTCTGCAATCAACAGGAAGAATTTGGAGGAACATTTATGGTCGCGACTAAACTTCTCGTCGCAGTTGAAACAAAGTCCTTTTTCACGGCGTATCACCATTTCCTCCGACGAGAGATGCTTAAAGGGTAGTGAAAGTTGTTTCGGAGGAGAAGGTAACAACGATGGTGGCGGTTTCAAAATTGGGACATGTGGGAATGACAACATGGCTGGAACATGGAGGTTGGTTGTACTGTGAGCTGCGCGATGCTGCTCACATAACTTTTCTTCTTGGAGACAAGCCAAAGCCGCCGCCTGAACCAATGTTAAGGGTTGTAACGCTTGGACCTCACAACGTATCTCTGGGTTCAGACTAGAAACAAATCAGCTTAACAATAAGGGGATACGTTAACCCATAATGCGGTTGGCAAAAGATTTGAACTCAGAAAGGTAGTCATTGATAGAGCTGCACTGCGTCAACTTAAACAGGACACCCGTAGGATCCTCGTACTGCAACGAGGCAAATCGAGCCGTTAAAGCCCGAAGGAGGACATTCCAGGACGAAATCTGCTCATTGCGTGTCATCCATCGAAACCAGGCCAGAGCAGGACCCTCCATGTAGAAAGAAGCTATGATAAGTCGTTCAAGGTCAAGGGAGGAGTGATAACCGAAAAATTGTGTAATCTTGAAGATCTAGTCGGAGGGGTCCGAGCCACCAAAACGAGGAACCTCTAGTTTCATCCGATAAGGATTAGGAGAGGAAGAAACATAGAGTGTGGCAAAGCAGAAGAAGATGTAGGTGACTGGGGCAAGGCTTCCAGATGGGTCAGTCTTTGAATGAGTTCATCAAGGTTGGTGGTTACAATGTGGTGATGGGTGGTGAGTTTGGCAATGGCTTCTTCGATACGGTCCATATTGGACTTGGAACGAGTGGACTCAACCATGGAGCTCAATGAAAGCACCAAGATGTTAAGAACACAGAGATAAATTCCTAGAATTCGAGGACTATGAGCCTCCCAAGAATAAAGGTGAGAAAGGAGATATTATTTCTTGCTTGCTTTCTTCTTAGCACATATGAACTACATATATAGTATGCACTAATGCTTGTGATAACATAATGCAATAAAGGAAAATATCAGAATTGTAAATGGGTAGACAAGAATATTCCTAAGTAGTGCTAGCACAACCCTTCCCTTAACAGAATTTGGTTAGGCCTCCTCAAACATAATCTTCTAGAAGATTTGGTGGAGTGACTTTTCTTTTGGGGTTGCCCATATTTTCCTTTTGGTCCATAGTCTCTATCCTATCACTTTTACTGTTCAGCGTGAGAATTTGGGTCTGTGTCGAATTCTCACCTTATTTTTCAAAGTACTTTTTGCACACCCTTAAGAATTTGGAACTCACATAACCAAATTCTATTTTTTAAAATAATACAAATAGAATAATAATAAATTTTAATATTACGTGTAAATAATTTAATTAATTATTATAATGTTAAATATTGATATATATCTGAAAATTATTATTATTTATTTAATTATGAATGTATTGAACTACTTTTTAAAGAATATATGTAATCATATTATTTATTAAATAGTTTAAAAATTCTGAAAATTAAAACTCATCCTAATAAAATTAATAGGTGGAGATGTTTTATTCACATTTTATTTATTGAATTTTTAATTTTCATAAAAAAATTAAATTTGTAGTTTTTGTAATGTTATGTATGTTTTTTTAATGCTAATGTGCTTCTGCTTTTTTATTTAATGAATTTATTTGTCTCTTTTTTAGTAAATAAATTCTGAAAAACACAATAAAACATATTAATGCAGAAATAGTGATAAAATTCAAGTTTAGAAATATTCATCAAATTAATTATTATTTAAGTTAAATTACAATGTATCATTCCTTAAAAAATATTAACAATTAGCAATAATTATTCTTACAATTTAATTATATTATATGTTAATATTTAACAACTATAATAACTAATTAAATCATTTACATGTAACATTTAAATATGTTACTAATTATTATTATTCTATGTTTATTAGTTAAAAAATTAACAAAATTTAAAAAAAAAATTTAAAAATGAAACAGAAAAAAAAAACCCTTTTAGAATTCAGGTTTAGGAGTCCTGAATTCTTAAAGGTATGTGCAAAAAGTAATTTGGCAAAATAAGGTGAGAGTTCGGTCTCACTACCGAATTCTGACCATAAATAGTAAAAGTTGCTAGTTGTGTAAATATTTAGTGAACATGACTGGTCAGAGAAATTAGTTTTTATTTTGTCTAATCGGATAAACAAAATCAATAAGCACCTAGGTAATTAAGAACGAGTCTTCAGTAGCACCAGCATAATAAGCCCTTCAGATGCCATCTTTTAATGCATTCAATCGGATTAGTGCACCATCTTTGCTAGAAACCAGCTCTATGACGTAACCCTAATGAAATCTAGGATTGCTTCTATTTCCAATGTCAAAAGTATTGTTTCACAAGACAAATTTGTTTTTATCAACCAGAGTGGCCAATTTACTACATGGCATATTAAGTACTTCAAATCTTTACTAATCTAAATATTTTCGAGAATGATCGATGGAAATATCTCCTCTATAAATTTTTAATGTCGTAAATGTGATTCTTCATATCGATATTTAGAAACTTTTATATTTAATTCATTGTTTTTTATAGAATAGTTGATGAAGATATATCGTCTATATATATAGAGATAATGACTTAAATGTGCTCCGTCATAGCAATATATATTTAGAAATTCTATGAAACAATATTCTCAATTGATTTCATCATCATTTGGTGGTTAAGTAAAACAATAACCTAAATATTATGAAAAAAGTGGCTCTGTTCCATTTGCTTAAGGTGTAATGCAACGACATTGTTTAAGAAAACCCCTGGACGTATATATCATGCCGTGAAGGCCGTGGTCATGGACGTGTCGTTCATAGAGAGAGTAATAGTAATGACAGTCATAAATCAAAGAATGAATCTTCTCGCCGAAGTAGGAATAGTGAAGAAATTAATAAAGACAAAAGTGATATTCACTGAATTGTTATTATTATGATATTATATATCTATCCTACGCGCAAACATCTTAATGACTCATCAATGATCTCCATTAAGGAAAATTAAAGGGGTGGTGTAGAAATAATTTTTATCCAACAAGTATGATAATGTGATGTTAATAACACATTTATTGATGGGTCTAAGTAAGTTGGTTGAGTAGGTGTGAATGTTGTAAATTTTTTTATATTATATTTATTTCTTACAGATAAAAAATTATATATTTATTGTGTTTAATGACCTTATGGAAAAAAAAAAACTTTAATGAGAGATGTAAAATATGTTGTTATTAATCAATTTCGATGATTTCTACTCTATGATAAGTTAAGTAAGTATTGTGAAGGAAAAGTTTATCATTAAAATAGTGATGAAAATATTTATTAATTAATGATTGTAACTGTCGTTAGTTTTACTATTTTCAGGTTCTTTACTGGTAGTTATGATTTAATTATTTGTACTTCTTTTACATTATATTTAATCAATACGCCTTTATAAATGAATCTCAAAACTAAAAAAATAATCTAATATCATAATCTTTTTGAAGTGTTCATGAGAGTCATTTTTATATCATTTTAATTATGTTTATGGTGGCTTGTAAAAAAAAATATTTATGGTTCATTTTTTTTTTGTTTTGAATTAGTTGGTTTCATTAATTTTAGGTAAATCTAATGGACATGTTTCACATCTTAAATAAATAAATAAATAAAGTTGTACCTGAAAATTGAAAATGATGATTTTTTGAGAGGATTAACGTGTCACTAATTAAATAAGTTAGGGTACAATTTGTTTTTCAAAGTGTAGGAAGACAATATTAAAAATTTTAAAAATTAAAAAATCAATTTAGAGACAAAAATAAATTAAGAAATCATTCTTGTATTTTAGTCTAATATATTAAAACAATAACACCCCACTCGTGATAATGGGTTTAATTATAAAACAAATATTATTAACAAGTTATACTACACATGACAAGTAAAAAAGAAATAATTTCCTCCTAGGTATATACTAACTGAAAACTATTAAAGGATGGACGAAACTCTAAACCTACTTTAATTTGATACTGATAGACGAAACGACATTGGATGGGATAGATACTTTGATTGCGCAGGATAATGCCAAAGATCACTAGATTTAGATTAATTAAGTTAACCTAACTAGCAAGAGCCGCTTAATTACAAGAGATTAAGGCTACCCACAGGGAAAGTATTAACTTTTAAATATGAAAGCATATAGCTACTTAGCAAATTAAATTAAATAATGCTGCTCAAGATAGTGATTGTGATCTTCCCCCTCTCCAACGTTTTCTTACCCCCGACAAAACTTAGTGGAGGTCCCATCTTTTCAAGACCAAATACACACTCTCCATTTTTTTTTTAATCTGTATTCTGTACTACTTTTTGCTATGGTCAAGCCTTACCTAAAAAAAAAAACTCAAATTTCAAACTCTATTTCTCTCCCTTTAATTATCTCCCTCACGTGTTAAGGATTTTTTTTTATATTGTATATAAAACAAAAGGAGGTCCTTTTAACTCTTGATCTAGATCTCTTCGTCAAAACACACATATTCTTAATCTCCATGTTTTTGGAATTTTTCTAAGCAAATAATATTAATCTAATTAAGAATGAGACATGGATTCACACTAATTAGATATCCCAGTTCTGATTTTATATTGGGTAATTGATCTATAGCTATATATGTATCGGTGGATGATTTGGTGGGCAAGGCCCCCCCAAATGGACTCTCACAGTGACCTGAAAGTAGAGTAGGTATATTACTTTGAAAGGGAAAAATAATTAATCCCAACGTACACCACTTAGTTTTACATATATATAAATTTGGTGCTTATTATATAAACATAATCATCATGTTTCACTATGACACTGCCCTTATCTCATATTGATGTCGATGAAGTCCTATATATTGTCACCACTCTAAAAGTATAAGCTTTTTATGATTTTTTTTCCCTTGTAAATTATTTGGGATAAAGGGGAGTGTTAAGGGAAAAAGAGATCGTGCATTATAGATAAGCACTTTTTAATGTTCCTTAAATGAACGGCAGTTAATAATTACACTCAAGCATTGTATAAAACCTTTATGGATTAGGATGATGTTACCTTCTACATAATAATTGAATGGTTCTTTTACTGGAAATGGTTGGTTTATCACATCTATCTGTATCATGTTTCACATCTTTACATCTGCATAATTATCAGTAACAGAATATGTGTATAAATAAAATGGTTACATATAATAAGATAATAAAAAAATAATTAATTTTATTCTTATAATAGTTTTTATAATATTTTTAAACGTGGTCATGATAAAATAAATTATGTAATAAAACTAAATATATACAAATTACTATAAAAATAACATTACTTGTAATAAAAATAAAACTAACATTATTTTTATTTTTTAAAATAATAAATTTTGACTTAGTCATCGAGAAAAGAGATATGATAAAATAAGAGAAATTATACATCAATATCTCATAATTTTGTTTATGACAACACTTCATAATTTTGAACACCTTGTTAACATTTTCTATTTTTTTAATGTTGTCTCCTTATATTACATTATATTTATATATTTTTTTTCTCTTTTATCTCTTCAGGTGTCTATAGAGTATAGTAAGGGTGTCTATGTATAATATATAACCCGGCATATGCTCAGTCATCTTAATTTGGTTTCAGATTTAGCATTGCTTAGAGATGATTCTATATATAGTAAAAGATTAATTATAACAGCAAATTAAAACACATGCATGTAATCTAGCACACATTGGCTATCAATTTATAGCAGCAAAAATTCACATGAAAGCGTCACAAAGATTTTAACAAGACTTTACATACTATAATGCATGTCCTAGCTAGAATGAGGTTTACCATTCAGTAATGAAGCGGATAAATTTCCTCCATATTGAAGAGGCTACAAAAAACTAAGCATGACATAACACTACTCTCTTGTTGCTATATGAGAAGAAAATTCATCTACTTCATCACTTGAGGCAGCCACATTTTATTAATTAAACCAAAAGCAAACTACTCCAAACCTCTATTGATGTAATAAAGCTCGATCATCACCACCCTGCAAGTGCTCGGTAGCAAACCTTTCCCTGAGTCTTCAAGCCTCAGCAGTTTGTTTTGAATTTTTTGTTACCGAGCACAAGCGTAGTGACCAAACTCATCTCTACTAATTTAAATTGCCACTACTCAAGGTTTTAACTGCATCAGCCGCATTTGTCCACAATTTCCTGTAACGCCAAAAATCATGACAAAATTGTGATTGTGATCGCAATTTAAAACCTTACTACTATGCCATATCTTCATAATAAAGGAAAGCTATAGAATGTTGTTAGATCATGTATGATGAGCATTAACTTCATCTTCATCAGAGCCAGTAGTAATGCATTCCTTCTCATCCTCAAAGGCTTCATAGGGAGGATGAGGGTTATGTCCCTTTCCAAAAGACCTAATATGATCCTTAAGTGATCTCTTGTGCTTGAAGTCTGAGCCACAAATGCAATACCACAACTTGCCACAGTTCTTCTCATGAGTCCTCCAATCCCCTTTGACTGCAAATGTTTTACCACATTTTCTACACATGAATGGCTTTGTGCCATGCTTTCTTTTGTAATGGGTTTGGAGGGTTCTGAAGTCCTTCAATGGCTTAGCCCTTGGATGGTTGATGTTGTTCTTGCATCCTTGAGCACAGCAATAGCATGGTAACCTTAACATTGCAGCTGGTTGTGTTCCTTTCAGTGAGTCTGGTCCTTTCCTAAATTCTGATCCATGCCCCCACATATGCATCTGCTAATTATGAAAAAACAATTAAGTTGGTGCTAATTTGAATTAATTATATATTAGAGTATGTACATGCATGCTCATTTCTAATTGATCTTAATTAAACTTGCTTGAAATTAACTAGGAGTTTGTTTAGTTTCTTTTTTCTTTTTTCTCCTTAAATCTTTAGTATTTAGAAGTTACATTTAGCGTGAATTCATTTAAAAAGTTTATTTGGTTTTAAAAAAAACGTTGTTATTTTTTTCTTCTTATTTTACAAATATTTACAGAAATGTTTATTTTACCTATTTTCATTTTTATATTTTCTGTTTTAAAAAATAACCAAGGCTGCTATATTTGACCAAGCAATATCGTCCTTTAGTCCTTTATATATCCAAGCAGTGGCCATTGTTGCAAATAATTGTTAATATTTCGGGATGGTTCTAATATGTCAAATTCTCGTAAAAAAGTACAGCTATAGTTAGCCCCATGATTTAACGGTGAAATGTATATCTCTGTCGGTATCTATCTATATATTTAGAATCAGAAATTTTATAAATATATATCCAATATGATTAGTTACAACGAAAATCATATCCAAAGTTTTGAATAGTTTTCTTAACCTTGATTTAAGCCTAGTAGTTATGCATCCTAGTCCTGGCTACTGAGATAAACTATGCCACCTTCCCCGACATATATAATAGCTCCCAATTGGAAAGGAAATAAAAGCATGTAAGAAGATTATTACAATTTCCCTTTAAAATTTATGGGATGAAAAAGAAGCCTTTCATTTAAAAGGAATGCTAGGGACAACACGTACGCCATCTCTAGCTCAATTTTCTTAAAGTGATAAAGAAAAAAAAGTATCAAATATGGTCATGTATACGTTGTTACTAAAGTTAAATTATATAGCAAAGTGTCTAAAAAAAAAGTTGAATTATATAGTTGTTTTCTTCTTAATGATTATCATCGTTGTCATTATCATGCAAAGCATCTACTTCATTTTGGCGTGGATAAAATTCAGGCAATTCAAATTCAATAGGTACACAAGCTATGGATCGAAAACTACGGAATGATGTACAAAATTATGGAGCAGTCGTGGAAAAAGTAAAAGAAACATTGACTCTTTTCATAGGTTTGGTTTTTGATGTATGCATATATGACAAGAAAACAAAATTGAAGTGATTGTGTGAAATTATGAAAACAAAATCAACTACTATTTAGCGAACCAAATCAAACCAAAATAACATGATTGTTGCAAGGATTAGAGAAGTTTTTTTCTTCTCCCTGAATACCTAGCTAGCCCCTAGCTAGCTAAGTTAAATCATTAGGAATATATGTACAGTGCTATGGTTGCTGAATGTGTATAAAATTGAAATGCTTCTCCATGATATTTATAGAACTTATTATTATTATTATTATTATTATTATTATTATTATTATTAAACTTATCTTTTACTTTCAAAGGACGTAAAAATTATTATATTAAAAAAAATCTGAAATGACATTGAATCCATTTTTTGTGGTGAATGATCAAATCTACAACCAAGTTTGTCGTAAGTGGGGTGCCAAAGTCTTTGATCAGAGAGTACTTGTTAGTACTAAGCTTACGTTCCTCCACACAATAAATCTTGAAACCTCATTTTTTTTTTAAAAAAAAAAAGAGAAGAAAAGAAAAGAAAAAAATGGGGAATCACGTAAGGTAATCAAGTATATGTTAAGTTTTAATTGATCAAATAATCGTGACTATTATGATCATGTTCCCCTCAAAGGAAATTAAAGGTAGATCAAGCACGTGCAACTATATCTCTTACGGTGGTGATCTATTTGTTTGATGAGCCCTTAATTTACTTGACAGTCTAGAAATAGATCCTAACCTCAACATGAGTTCCCTAACATCCACCAGAGATTCTCTGTTTAAAAAAATTATCAACAAATACTTAAAATAAATTAATATTGATCAAACTTTTCATACAATAAGTAAAATCAACTTATATTTTTACTTAATTTGACTTCTTTACAAACACCTATAAACTTTACAGAGTTAGACATTATTATGATCTTTGTTTAAATTTTAGAAACATAGTAATAATAATTACAAACTTAATTCACAGTTGCTACTCTTTCCTCTTCTTTCTTCCACATGGTCCTTTTACAAGCTTAATTTCCACTTCTTTTAGATAAATTTTCAGATAATTTGTGTGCAAGGTATAAAGTAATTTTATGATATGATGAGACGAAGTTGTGAAGCAACTGAACTAACCTGCATGTTGTTATACCTATTGAAGGTCTTGCTACATATGGAGCAAGCAAACTGCATAGGTCCAACAAGGATCTGTGCAGGAGTAGGAATCCAAAACCTTTTCTCTTGGTTGTTGTTAAAGGAGCACCCATGGAAGCTTCTCTTTGAGGACTCTTCTTCCTTAACATGGAAAATCATCTTCTCATCAACAACCTCATCATCAGCATGCCCTTCACTAGCGTCAGGCAATCCAATGTGCAAAGCCACAGTCACTTGTTCAACCTTTTCCTCTTTCACCTCATCAAAACTTTGATCTTCCTCATCTTTTGAGGCCTTCTTTTCACTTAAAATTGGCAAGAATTGGATAGTTTCCTGAAAAAACTCATTATGAGTGAAAGAAAAAGAAGAAGAAGGAGAAGAAGAAGATGATGATGATATTGTGTTGGAATTGTTTAGATATGAATAATTAGGAGAAGAACATGGTTTAAGCCACTCAATAAAAGTAGGAGCATGAAGGTATAGATTCTTATTGTCCTCAACATTGCATTCCATCAAACCCATATTCTTCAGAGAGTTTCCCCTTGATTTGGTGAAATTCTCTCCTCCTCAGAAAAGGGCTATGTATGTGTGTGTTCAGACTTTATGATAGAAAGCCTCCACTTATAATATGGATGATTAAGGAATGGAGGCTTTCTTTGTATTTATGGACCTTTCCTTTCCTTTTCTTTTCTTTTTTTCTTTATTTTTTAGCTGTTACTTTTCTTTTTCCCCTTCTTGTCCTTTAATTGTTTGTTTCTTTTTGGGGGAAGAAGATTATTTTTGGTTAAATTAACTGGAAGTTAAAAAATTAGTCTATTAAATTATAAATTTTAATCAAATTATTTGAAATAATTGAAAAATATGAAATGATAAAAAATAAAAAATTATAATTTATTTAGAAAAGATAATAAAAAATTAAATAAATATATTAAAAATAAAAATGAAAGAAAATATAAAAAATTAAAATCTAATACTTTAAAAAATTCTATTTTAAGTAACTTTTCAAAAATATTAATAATTATTAAAAAATTGATTATCAAATAACTAAATTATTTTTTAACTAAAAAATTAAAAAATAATTAAAATGTCTTATCAAATATAATTTAATAAGAAAGGATTGAAAATGACATAAAAAAATAGGACTCACCCCATTTATTAGAGAGAATCCTGGAATAGTTTGAACTTTGAATCTAATCAATGCTAGTCATCAGAATAGGAAAGATTCGCATTGGTCGACATCAATTTGAGAGACATCATTGGTTCTTGGATTAAGTTTAGCATGAAATTAAATTAATTGAAAATTAAATTTTAAAAAACATAATTGATTCCTACAATAAATTTACTTTCAAATAATAAATATAGGAATTTGGCTTATTTGGAGCGAATAAAGATAAAGTAACTAATTTCAGTTGTTAATGAGAGATAATCAATAGTTGATATTTTAATACATTCACGATATATTAATAATCGATTTTATGATTGATATTACTTATTTTATTCTCTAGTATAAGTAACTTGCTTATTTTAAAGAAACTGAATCTTAAATGTACGAATTATATTCAAACATTTTTTCCCTAAAATTAACAAAAGACTCACCGATATTGAGAAAAAAAAAAAGACTCATCATTAAAGTAGATATTAGCTAGATGACATTATCTAAGTTTTATCTTCATTAAATAAAGAATGAATACATAATATTTTTAATTATTTTTGGTATAAATTATAATTATTCTTTATTGAAGACTAGACTGGATTGAACTCACAAGGTGGTCGGTCAATCGGCCACCTTCACACACATATAACCTCAACCGTACGTCCATGATCACAGTGCCTTAATGGATAACATAAAACAAAGATGGGGGAGATTGCTTCCTCCTTATAAGAAGATATCAAAGTTGTCGGAATGTAAGTTATATTTTATCTGTATTATACACATCTAAGATAAACATTGACTTTATAATTGAAGCATTTTTAGGTATCTCATCTCACGGTGAAAAATGAGCGAGAAGAGTACATCAATCAGATTGGATGAATACAAAACCCGGTAAATATAGAGATAATTTTATTCAAAACAAGTAAAATTATTATATACCATAAAAATTTTCTTACATATATTTAAGAAAGTTGTATCCAAAATTCGAACTCAAAACTTAGGTTGGATACATAACACTAGAAAATGCTATTTAAAAACTTTTTCAGCATGGTGTCCCATTAATAAATAGTTAAAAATAAGACTGAATGCATTACGTAGCGTTAGACATATTTCATTTCCAAATAAATCACTTTTTTGAGAATGAAATTCTTTAAAATTAAATCGGATTGTTAAATAATTTCATAAAATATATTATTTTCTAGTAAGATCATCCTGATAGTAGGAGATTTAGATTATTTGTATGAGATTCTTAATTATTCAATCCTTATTACTGACATTATATACCAAGATAATATATTCTATTATTTATTTAAAAAAACATCTTTACAATGAATTACTATATATAAAAAAAATTAATAAATTAACATCTTTATAATCAATTATTATGGGAAAGGAAATAAGAGATTGCTTTATTATTTAACCAGTACTCCATTTGACAAACTTAATGAAGTTCAGATTTTGTCTAATATTTAAGTTAATAATCAAATTTTGGGACATTATTGCCAAGTTTTTTAAACAATATTTTATTTATTTATTTCAAGCTCAAAGCTTTGAATTTTGATTATTTTCTTGAAGGTAAGTGCATTTAACTCTTGTTTAGATTTTGATATATAACACTAAACTGTAAACACCAATGGGTGGTACAATGTGAAGCGTATTTGTGTTCATGAATTATTTTTCTGCAAACTCTATATATCGTGGAATGTGACCCGTATGCACGCAGTTTCTCAAACATTGACCTTAAGCAAGTTATCTCAAATATAAGGATGAAACGCGAAGACGGCATTAACTTGGTCAATACCTAAACTTAGAAAAATACTACAAATGACGAACAAAAGGCAACAAGGACCTTGACATAGTGTTATCTAGTGCTTATAATATGTGCACCATGTTGCTTAACTTCAATAAGTCAATAATTTAAGGGAAGAAAATAGTGCCTAATTGTTGGTTGATGATGGCTGCAGCAACTTGTGAATATTAATTTTTTCACTCCACGAAACTAAACAAATAAATAAATAATTTATTTCAAGGTAAATGCTTAATTTAAGGATTTTTTTTCTTTAAATAATTATTACTAGTATACGTTTCTTTTAATTCTTAATTTTTTCAATTAAGAAAATTTCCCAATAACAATCACCTTCTATAAGAGAGAGAGAGAGAGAGAGAGAGAGAGAGAGAGAGAGAAGATTTTTGATAAAAATAAAATAAAATCTGTAAAAAAGAAATCACCGAAAAAGGTTATTTTTCGATCTAATTAATGAAACGGTTCTACTTAAAAACAACACATTTATACCCCTAAAAAATGAACAGGATATAACCATTGAATCTTGCAATGAATGTGTAGATATTGTTTATATATATGTGTATATATATATATATATATATATATATATATATATATATATATATGAAACAACTTTCACGAGATTAGGACATTGCAATCACTTTAATACCTTAAAATTTAGGTTCAGGATTAATTTAACCCTCCCAAAACTTAGCAGGACTAACATCTCTACGTGATTTCATAACGGCTTGATAAGGGGTGGTAAGATAAATTCAACAATAATTATTAAAATTGACTTTGATACTATTTTAAAATTTTGGCTTATGAAAAAAAAAAAAAAACTATCTTAAAATTTTGATTTGGGTCTAATTCAACAACATAAAATCATATATATGACAAAAAGATTTAATATATAATTTTTTATTTGAAGTAAAACATTTTTCTAAAAATTTATTTTAGACCTCGTTTACTATATATTGTGTTGATCCTGCATGACCTTTGCTACTTAACATACTCCTAGCTACTAGAATGAGTGCCTGGTTGCTTGTGTGCTCGAGCTGAATGAATCCAAGTCTAACAGAAGCAACTATAAGTAGTTAATTTCTCTGCATATCTTTTGGATTAAACGTGAAGAGAAAGAACTTGATTCTAATTATTAAGATACATTCAAACACATTTTGAATCTACTTTGTAGAAGATTCATCAAAAATATTTTCAGATTATTTATTAACAAGATTCTTATATTAATAATGAAAATTAAATTTACATCTTTTAGGATATGAGTTCATTTCGTTCCAATTGAATCAACCTTTATTAATACTGGTTAAGATAGTTTTAATTTGACTTGGAGGATATATGAACCTTATTAAAGTTATATCTTAAACCTTACTTTATTGTTAGGATGAGACTACACTTGTTTGATCAGTGTGTGCGAATATGATAAACTGTATTTATTTGTGTTAATTAATAATTAACACTACTCAATTGGTCTAACATGTTTATAAGTTATTTAAAGTAGCTTATAAACTATTAGAGTGGCCTACCGTGTATGTAAGTTTCAGCATCCCTTGTACTTCTTATATTCTTATATGCTCATCAAATAAACAGGAGATACTTTCAATATAAAAATAAAAATAATAACAAAACATGAAACTCAACGATGATAACATACTTAATGTTCCGGAGGATCCAGCTACAGGAGAATCGAGGAGAACCGAGAACGGAGAGCTTCTCCCACCCCTCTTTTTTTTCCGCCTTTCATACTTACAAAGTTTGACCCTCTATGTGATATGTGACATATAAATTCCCAAGACCATATATATGGGTTGCGTATGCCTATGTATGAAGACACTTGGCAAATATTCTCCCCTCTACAAATTCAAATCCATAGCTATCAAGAAACATACAAAAATGAGGCCACGAAACTTAGCACTGGCTGCCAAATTTGTTCAGCACGTATTTTGTATTTTAGAGGTAAACAGAACTGAACGATGATAAGGTGAGTGGAGCCAATTAGATGATTTTTACCGACAAGATTTGTATGAGCATCTTTGTTAGACTTAGACAAAATGCTCACACATGATGCATATGCTTAGCTCTTTTCTCTTTTAAAAACTCCTTTTTGTTTATGATGGAAGCATATCGTCAGTATGTGATTTTCTATCAATATCATCACTTCTCTTTTTTCCCACGATTTTCAATCTTTAATTTGAACTTTTTTCACATTAATTTTAATATTGGGATACTCACTCCCTCTCTATAAAGTTCTACGTTTATGTGAAAGTACATAAACGTGTAAAAGGTATATTTATTCACAATTAAAAAATTAAGAAAAAAGTATATTTATTCACAATTAACAAATTAAGAAAATAATTTTCATGCTACAACTGAAAATTTCTATATACAGCATATAATAGGTTTATTAGTTAGCTCATATGCCATTTCTTCTATTTCCTTATTTCTTTGGATCATTACTGAATAATTCTCAGTTCATTAAAAAAATATCAAATTGTTATAACTAACTTTTGATAAAAAAAAAAAAATGAAAGTATTAATATAGACATTGTAAATTCGTAATAGGACGTGAACATATTAACAGGTGACTTTTGTCCAAAGATAAACTTTAACTAGATGGGATGTCTGGTCTAAACGCGTCTTCTAGCATGCATAAGTTAGATAATTCATGCACCATGCGAAAGTATTCAGGACCGTAGGATATCGCAGTTACAATATGGATGACTTATATTCTCTGTAGGATCACGGGTAATTTTGTTATAATAATCACATGGAATCACGTTTGTACGGATATATATATATATATATATACATATTAGGAAATCAATTAATAAATTCAACTGTATTTTTAATTATAGACAATTACGCGTTATCAAAATCAACCCAATCATACAATCCAAATCCACAACAACATCTGTGAATACATTTTGCAAACATTAAATTCAGCCAAAGTATAACTTTTCATCTCAAAATGAACGCTAACCAAATGCAACACAAACATCCAAATCTGTATATAGAACAATGGAAACCGCTGGAGGAGATGCCGTGAACGACAATGGAAGTATAAATAAAAAACTTTGTTCAGGGAATGGAAGTCCACATTAACTTCATTTGAATGATTTCGGATCCAAAGAATCAGGAAAATGAAACCTTTACTCCAACGCCACTGACTCAAGACGCGTTGATGAGAATGGAAGTGCATGCTAGAAGCCACGTATGGTCACAAAGAAAGAAGGTAAAGGAGGTGAGGAAGACAAAGTCTTTTGTCAGATAAAGAAAAAAAACCGATGGATAAAGATTTTTATTATCTAACGGTTTCTCTAAGCACATGATTCCATGCGATCCAAAACTTTTTCGCACGGTGCAGGACCTGTCTAGCTTGTGCATTCTAGAAGGCTACTTGATCTAAATCCTTCACAACATTCTAACTTTTAATTTTTATCATGGGTGTGGATCTCGAAATGCAATTTTCCAATTCAATTCATGATTATATTGATTGTCATCGACCGATTAAGACCAACGGAACTGTAGGTTCTTGTCCAATACATACATCATGCTTGCAGATCTTGTTCCAAGAAAGAAGCTATGACATAAAATCCATATCATTTAGAAGAAATAAGTTAAGCATTATTAATGGAAAACATTTATCATTTGAAGTCGGTTGTATTACTCTTTTCACTCATAAACTTTGATTGTTTTCTAATATATTCTTTTTATAATAAAAAATCTGGTTATTTTAGAATTCTAAAATATAACTATTTTTTTAATTATACTTTAATATATATTTTTTGTCACTATCTTATTGGTAGTATTCATTTACTTAATAGATAATCAATTTGTGGATTTAAAATCTATTTAGGTCATCTTAATAGAGTGTTTCCTCTTGAAGATTTTTTTTTATTCAAAGACTTGAACTCTTATACAACCAAGGTTTAAGAACTGAAGGACTAATTAATTGATAATGTAACTGCCAACCACCAACTAACAGGAAGAAAACAAATTGATGGTCGTATAGATGAAAGATTTTTCGGTTGTTATTGTTGAAGATTCTGACAATGAAGTGTTCAATCCATACGCATACTAGGCACGGAAATAGGTTACCTTGTGACCTCTTTTTTCTCCCATTCTCTCTCTCTCTCTCTCTCTCTCTCTCTCTCTCTCTCTCTCTCTCTCTCTCTCTCTCTTTGTTTCCATGTTCCAGTGACACACTCCCGTGACAACACCTTTTGAATCATTTGTCGCGTTTTGTAAATTTAGTTTATTTGAAGGGTAGTGATAGTAGAGGACAAGCTTTTGCAGATTATGATATAACCAAATAAAGTTTTTTGTTTTCTTTTTCTTTCTTCTTCTTCTTATCAACCTGGATGTGTGATGTGGATTATTATTATTTAGCAACTTGGATATTGAGGCTCATGCACCTTTCCTTTTTTAAAAGATAACCTCATGTAGCACCCTATCGGGTGAGAAGAATTTGCAAATTTGCCATACTCTTCACAAGAGAGAAACAATTAATCAAGTGGCAAAATTTATGTCACTTTTCAGCTAAGAATGATAAAAAGAGGTTTCATTAGCAAGTGTGAGACCCATAAAGTAATGAACTTCAGCATAGTCATTTCAGCTTTATTTACCTAACTCTTCCACTAAAGCCCAATTTATTTTTTTTTAAGAGTGATTACCTATTTCTACCGGCCAACTAATAACAAAGAGATACAAGATCTATTGTCGCTTTTCAGTTTATGTCCATAGTATTTTAAAAATCCTTATTTTATTAATATGTTTGTAAACATAAAAATAAATGTAAGCAAATGATCACAATGATAAAACATTAAAATTATGGGGGTTTAAGTTTTTTTTTTAAATGAGGGTTAAGTATGAAAGAAGAAAAAGAAATTATATAATGAGTTTTATGACAGTATGATATGAGAAAAATTATATATATAACGCTAATCCTTATTTATTTCGATACTAAGCTCATAATAATTATCATCGAACATGTATGGATCAATTAGTGTGATATTATTCTAATTTAATTAATAGTCTCAAGTTTTAATATTGAATATATAAATGTATGTATTAAATTATCAAAGAAATAATTTTATTGTCCATAGTAAATTTTCTCTTCTCAAACAAAATTATTTCTCACAC
>PYAF01006307.1:100294-150932 GCA_007407185.1 Glycine tomentella | reverse complement strand
GGGGGGGGGGGGGGGGGGGGGGGGGGGGGGGGGGGGGGAATTATATGTGTTCACATACACTGAGATTAGTCAAGAACGTGTTTAAAAATAGGCTTTTTTTGTCCTCTCTTTTTTTAATTTTTGTATGCTCGTAATTCAACTTGTATAATGGTCAAAACAAAAATGGGGTGCGTAAATTTTTCAAATGGTATGTGACCAAACCCTCGGAGAGCTTGACCAATAGACTTGGATGAGAATTTGTAAATTAGATTAAACTACTTAAATTCTTTTTCGTTATTGACACTAAAAAATTATATCAAAAAATTGCACTAAAAAAGAGAGGAAGCAACACATGAAATGACTTACGTTTGGTCTAAAATAAATTTCTTCTAAAGTTTGTTTAAAAACATAGATTTACTTATAAAAAATGGTCTAATTGATAAAAAAAAAAAAAAAAAAAAAAACATGCTCATATTTCATAAGACCGTGGCTTTGATTCTCACTCCTAATATAAAGACATCGTTGATTGATATTATATAAGTACTTTTATAAGCATTTTGATACGAAACTCACTGAACATTTTGTAAAAAAAAAAAAAAAATAGAACTTGGGAAGTGTTGGCATTTAGAGAGTGGCTGTCGGAGAAGTGTCTTGTGATTTATTGACTCGCATTTGGAGTATTTTGGGGACTCTTATTTTTAATTTTTAAATATAAATATAGGCATATTTGAATGATTTATATGCAACTAGAACCGGTCTCACTGTGTTTTGCACAGGCAGTTAAACGGTAAACAGTAAGAGAGAGCAGGTGCAGTAATCAAAAAATAAAAATGACTTATATTGCTTAACAAAGCAACACGTCACATGTAATGTAGCTGCACAGATTTTATATATATTGAGACAAGAATAATGAACTTTGGGCAATTGTTACATGCACCCCTTATTTTTTATTCTTGCACTCCATTAAAATTTGAACGGACAAATATGCCCCCTATGCTTAAACCCTAGCTTTGGTCGTTTCCAAATATCAAATTTATTTTCAGATTTACAAAATACTTATTCCAGAACAAGGCATGAAATCCTAAAATATATTCTAGAATTCTTGTTTTGAAATATGTTTATAATGTTTTGGAACAATTATTCTAGAATACGTTTCTAGATTTAATGTTGTGTTCCATAAAAGATATTTGTAATACATAAGTAATTCAAAAATATTTTTTAAAATACTTATTACAGAATATTTACTTTTGACAAAAGTATTCCATAATACATTTTTGGATTATCTAAGTATTACGGTTTTTATTCCCAGGGCATCAAGCAAAAATGAAAAACACAGGAAAAAGGAGACAAACTTAGTAAAATTCACCTTTAATGGTGTCAGTGGAACAATAACCTGTTTCAAAGTTGTGGAGGCACAAGGGAGGAGGAAGGGTGTTTGGTGGTAATAGGAAATGAAGGACATATTTGTCCATTAAAATTTCCTGTGGTGCAAGAAGTAAATTCCCAAACTTTGTTTGGAATTGGACTAAGAAGTTCAATATGCTTAGCAAGCTATCTCGGGCTATCCCTTGCCAACGAATCTGCAACACCATTCATCTCTCTAAACACATGAGACACTAGAATCTCGGCTTTAACTTCCTACACCAGTAGGATTCCTTATACACCCAGCAGTCTATAGTGTAATACCGGAAATGCCCATGTTAAAATGGTTAATTAAAGGGGCGCTTTGAAAAATTTCTTATACACCCAGACACTCATTTTCTTCGTCTTCTTCGCGCCTCTGCCCAGTCGTGTTTTCGTCTTCTCCCCAGACGCTCCACCATTGATTTCCATTGACAAAGGAAGAAGCTAACACCTTGTCGCCATTGTCGAATCCGTGAGTTCTGGCTTTAATTTTTGTTGTTTCTACTGTCGTTTACGTTGATTTGAAATATGAATGAGCGTTGATGGCTATGGATTCCCAATCCGTAAGAAGCAAAATCACTTAATCCGTAAGAACCCATGAATCCGTATGGGGCTTACGGATTGCCAATCCGTATGAACCTTACAGATTGCCAGTTCGTATGGTGCATTGCCATGTAATTTTTGGAATTGGATGAATGAAGTGAATTGTGATTTTTTTGCCAGTGAGGTATACTAGATTAGTTTCATATTTAGGATGCTAATAAGTAGATAGTTGATAAAGTTAAATTGTCAATCATGTCGTTTATGAATTAAGTGGTTGGTTGAATGCAAGTAAAAGACTTATTTCAAAGTTTATGAATGAATGAAGTGGAGTTGAATTCAATTGTATTTTAAAATCATATTGTTAAATGTTATGGTAGGCTTACTGATGATGTTTTAGATGGCAATGATTTGAACTTGTTATGTAAGATTTGGTAGGCCTTGTCAGTGGTTAAGAGTAATATCAAAGTTAATGAATGAAGTGATGTGCAATGCAATTTTAATTTGAAACCTGTCATATGCTATGGAACCCGTAATGATTTTGATCAGCATGGCTTTGATTTGAAGTTGTTATTAAACATTTTTCTAAGAATGTTAGTGTATGGTTAAGAGTAATTTGAAAACATATTGTCAAAGGTTATGGAACCATTTTTGATATTGATCTACATGGCTATGCTTGCAACTTGTTATGTAATTTGTTCATTTGTATGAATTGATATGAAGTTGTAATTATTTGGTTTGAATTTCAGATTATGGTTAAAACGATAGGAGTACGTCGTTCTTTGGCTAGAGAAGCCAAAGAAGCCACTCAAGAAGAACCCCCTGCATGGAGGAGGCCGACAACATCCACAAGAAGACAACGTGGAATCCATATTCATGTTGGTGATGATGTGGATGTTGAGGATATGATGGACGTTGCTGACGTTCGTTCCCCCGATGAGGGAAGAGTTGAAGCTGATGTGGAGGGAAGCATTGATGTTGCAATTGACAGATTCCCTGGTGGGCCCCATGACACGTCAGTCTTGTCTCTTTACGCTAATCATGTCGCAGCTAAGGTTTGGATGGGAGAAGTATGATTGTATTCAAATATAATCCCATTTGACTTTTATAACTACTTGTGAATCCCTTTGTACCTGATATGTAAAATGTGCGTGTAGGAACGACCTGAGTTGAAATTGGCATCACATGGAAGGAAGGTGCATAAATTTGGTAGGCCCGCACAAGAGATTGAGGGGTTGGTGGCCGGCACGGGGTTAAGCCCACTGATTACCTGTTCGTTGGAGACAGGTGACAGAGGTTTAATCTCAGCCTTTGTAGAGCGATGGCATAAGGAAACCAGTAGTTTCCATTTGTCGATCGGAGAGATGAAGATCACGCTTGATGACGTCGCGTCTTTGTTTCATTTACCAGTGACGGGTGCTTTCATGATGTTTGATGTGTTGGATGTGGAGGAGGCTGTGGAATTACTTGTTGAGCTGCTGGAGGTGACTGTTGAGGAGGCAGAAGCTGAGACAAAACAATGTCATGGAGCATATGTTCGTCTTTCATGGCTGCGAGAGCTGTATGCTTTGAAGTGCCAACAAATGGAATGGACTGTGGCTGCCAGAGCATATTTGCTCCATTTGGTTGGTTGCACGATCTTCGCTAACAATAGTGTCACACATATCAGTGTGGTATTCTTGGAAGCGTTCCGGAATCTTTATCAGTCCGACTGATTTTGTTGGGGAGCGACGGCCCTGCAGCACATGTATGATAACTTCAACTATGCCTGTCAACACCATGGAAAACATATTGTTGGGTACATTAGTCTCCTTCAGGTACTTCTGTTTAACAATATGAAATTAATTTATGTTTATTTATTATGGTATTCATCTGACATAACCGACTAATTTGCCTTTATTATTATTGGTGAATACAGTGTTGGATATATGCGCATTTTCCTAGAGTTGGCAGCATGATCACAGACGAGGACTACGAAGAGAGGCTACCACCGGCATGTCGGTCGAGGCCAGGGAAGGCATTACCCGTTGCAACCTATCGTAGGCGATTAGATAGGTTGACTAACGATGGTGTTTGCTGGACCCCATACACTGATCATCGTCCATTCCAAGCCTTCGAAGCCATTTCCCTTTTCTCAGGTCACATCAGGTGGGGGCCATACATTATCAGATACCAGCCAGAGAGGGTGCTACGACAGTTTGGCTTCGTACAGGGTATACCGAGCTTTGTCAGTCACCCCCCCATCGATAGAGGAGCTTGATGCTAGGTGGTTTGGCTACACAGACCATCTTGTTGTCACTAGAGACACTGTTAGTTCACCAGGTCAGTGTCATCCAGACTACATGGATTGGTTCTATAAAATCTCGCACCCATTCATGTTCCCTCCACAGCCGGGGGAACCGCCTAGACATCCTCTCATTGCTCCAATACCTGGTGATGTCCCTTCACGAGAAGAAGCTGGAGATGATGCAGTTCCTGATGATGTGCCCACTGACATGCCTCGACATGCAGTGGTAAATTTAATCTGTATACGTTTAACATAATTTGATGTTCATTGCGTTTACTAATGTCACAAATGATTTTTATATCATTCTGTAGGGCGTTTATCAAATTATTGCACAGAGGTTGCAACACATGGTTGATGCGAGGATAGTCACTGCTGGCACTGAAGCGTACGACATTATTGATCAGTGTATAAGATTAGCGCGAGGTGTACAACAAGACAAAGTTGTTTACTTTCAATCTAAACGTCGAAGGACTTGACTTTTGATTTTCTTTGTATTTGACTTGTGATAGTTTTTGTATTTTGCCTTTTGTCTTTTCTAGTATTTAAGTTCTCACTTTCATTGTATACTGAATTTTGACTTTGTTTGGATGGCATATGCCAACATATTAACATGGTTTGAACATTATCCATCTGCATGACTAATTTCATTTAATCCATCAGTTATACAATAAAAACATCCTATCATTAGTTGAACACAGAGCAAAATAGAAAATAAAGTCACAATGTATGTCAGTCTTGAGATGACGGTCTGTCACACCCCAAATCAACATAAGTTGTTGGCAATGTTGTCAAACTGGTATACTTTTGCATTCGACTAATATAACTACTTTGCCACTTTTTTGCTTGAGGATGACAATGTCTTGACCATAACAAAGCAATTGGTGGCATAGGACACCCGTCTCGCAATGTAACCTGAACAAAATGATGAAAATTACATTTATTGTTAATGACATCTGTTCTAATCATGTAAACAAATTAAAGTGTTTTCTTAATACCTGAACAAAATGGTTTCCATACACATGTCCAATATAAATGATGTGATGTACAGTAGAATCTCTAGGCGGTTGGATCCTAAGGGGAAAAAAATGTCATACTTTGCTGCTTATAAAGACAAACAATGGCAAAGTTATATCGTGAAGCAATTACATAACCCATGTCAGTGATGTCCATCCATTTATCCTGTGTTACCTGCAATTTAACAATTACATAAGTATCATTATACGCAAAATAATTGTACACATATGAAAAGGAGTAATAAAACCTTTACATGTGACATTGCGTCAACAAGGAGTGACCTCTTTAACTCCTCATATCTTTGTAACCCACCAAACAAAACAATATACTCCTCAGACCATTGTGCAAGTTCCTTTAACAAATGATTGCGTTCCACAACCCACGCGTCTTCACCATAACCAAGTAAACCCGCAATGGCAAGATAGCCACAATTACCGTTTAACATCACATACACCAATAACGTAATTCCTCATGCATGGCAAAAATTGATCCAGCATTGGGATATTACCCATCGGTAGAGGTCCTGAAGATGTTGATGCAGACTTTTGTTTAGATGAGCAATTGTCATGTTGAGAATATAACGCATCCACATACTCAAAATACGATGGATCCCACTTGGTTGATCTTTCGTGTTTGGTGACATTTTTCCTTTGAGCCCCTTTAGTCTTGACCTTTTCAGGAGGAGGACACATGTAATTTTGATCAGGATATGCTGGGTCTTTCATTTTAGTCTTTAAAGTTACTCTGCCACACATGTCAAGACTTTCAAATCGTTTAGAAATTGCTTCCATCTCTTTAGTTATCATCACTTCGCAGTCATTGACACCTTGGTCAGAGAAATGTAACCTCCGCCAAAACATGTGTACGGTACCTAGTGATATGCTGGAAATATTATATTTGGCTAGCTCACATGCACAAGACAAACCACACATACTTCTCAACACACATCCACAACGAGAACTATCAACGCCTACATAATCAACTCGGTCAAACTCCGCAACAATTAGATTTAACGCATACCTTGAAACCATGCCGACGAGTCTTTTGTACAATGTCACTTTAAAGGAATGTCCTACGACATGTGTGCTTGTCTCAAAAGAAACCTTTATTTCATTGTGTTGCAAGGTGATCATGTTGTTC
This sequence comes from Glycine tomentella, assembly GCA_007407185.1. NCBI lineage: Eukaryota > Viridiplantae > Streptophyta > Magnoliopsida > Fabales > Fabaceae > Glycine > Glycine tomentella. The sequence goes on along the minus strand of PYAF01006307.1, from coordinate 144,568 downwards.
ATGGCATCCCAAACATTACACAGATCTCCAATGCTATTCTGCAGTAGACGCTTTAAGGTCCAATGAGCAGGCTCAACCCTGCAGTGAAAGGTCAATATGAAATTAATTTGGAAAACATGATGTTATGGATGTCTTACAAAGGATTTACCTGTTTGTAGTAGTGTTTCCAAGATGCATGACTTTATTGGTCCATGCTGTGACAAATCTTTCTTTGTGGGGAATCAACCATGTGTCTTTAACATATTGAACAAATATTGGCCACGGTGCGCAAGCACACTCAAACTTCATAAGACAATCTTCATATGCATTTTCAGAAGCACAATCTACAAGACTTCCCCACGCTTCCATGACATAGTCCCGTGCATTGTTTTGTCCCACAAGCGTTTTACACTTAGCCTTGACATTCTTGTCAATGTGGAACCGACACAACAAGTTGGTAGTGTCAGGGAAAACCTGTTGGATGGCATTCATCAGGGCTGCATCTCTGTCTGTGACAATGACTTTAGGAAAAACCTCACTCTTTAAAAAAAGGCCTCTAAATCGTTCAAGAGCCCATACAAGATTGTTGATGCGTTCACCCTCCAAATACGCAAAAGCAGCTGAAAATGTCATCCCAGTAGGTGTCACACCAACAATGTCAAGCAAAGGGAATCTATATATGTTCGTCTTGTATGTGTTGTCAATGAGGAATACCAAATTACATGAATTTATCAACTTCACTGAATCAGGATGTGCCCAGAATATGTCTCGTAGAACATTTTCATCCTTCAGTCTATGCCAATGGATATATGTATCGCATTCAAGAAGTTTCATCAATTGTTGCATTTCAGTATTGTTGCCTCTAACAGAAGTAAGTACGCATATCTTGCATTGTAGACTTGTTTCATTGTTGTATAACTTTCGGGATTGCAATCTTTTAAACTCAGCATAATATTCTTTGGTTTAACTCTTGACTTTGTCATTTCAGCAACAATTACCTTCTCTTCCTCAGTTAAACGACCAGCATATGGATGTCCAGTCATTGACTTGGCCAAATGATGATTATGTAACCCACATATTAACTTCACCATCCAGCCCTCACCTCCTACGACAGGTTTTTCTCGCAACTTAAAAGGACAACCACACTTTCTCGTGCTAGTGGTCGTCCGTACTAAATCTTTGTAGAATGCTCTATACTTTCCACTCTTTTCACAACATATCAAAAGAAATGAGGTTCTTCCCGTCTTTCCAGTTGATGTGTCCTACCTTATTATCACAGCTACAAATCCAATCTCATATGCAACAGTATGAGCCCATTCCAATAACTCCTCACGAGACTTAAACACCTACAAAAATTGATAATACATATTTAACAGTGGTTAAATATTAAATTTACTAGCTTTTATGAAATATCACATCATACAAATACCTTTGAAGTATTGAAGGCATCAGAACAATCTATTGAAGAGTTGTTATTGTCACACACAAATGGTTCGCCTCTCTTGTCTTCACTCATATTCATTTCTTCAAACATGATATTATTATACATCCAATTATCGTTATCCGTCTTAATAAACAAATTAAAAAATAAACCATCATTAAAAAACTATATGCATAATAATCATATTCACAAAAATATCTTACAAAAAATATTAACTTCACAATATATTTTTAATTAAACTAGGACAAATACATTAATTAATAATACTTTTAAAATATTCAAAATAAAACACTTAAAAAAACAAAAAAAAATACTCATACGGATTGCCAATCCGTAAGGCACCAGCTACAGTTACCAAGTTGCAGAACTTACCTCCGACGACGCCAGCGGCCAATGGAACCTCCACCAATGCTAACCATGACTTCCACAACCAACCCAACAATGCAAAACGCAGCCAAGAAGCGACAACCAAGCGGCAACAACGAACAACCATTTGTGCGTGAACACCGAAGAAGTGTGGAAGAAAAACCATGAAAAAACTTGCTGGTGTATGTTAAAAAGGAAGAAGGGTATTATTGTCATTTGATGAAAATGTTGGGTGTATTAGAAATCCTACTGGTGTAGGAAGTTAAAGCCTAGAATCTCCCACCAGTACGGATGATGAGATATATCAACTCCATGGTTTTCTAATTGAACCACCACTAAAGTGTCACACACCAAAACACATCTTCTGAAGCCCCTCTCCTATGCCAATTCTAGTGCTGAAGCAACATCTCACTGCTAGAGTTAGGCATGTGTGTAAGTCCGTTCTGCGAATTCCACAAATTATGTAATCCGCATTTTTAATAGGCTCATTTTTTTCAAGCCTACACCCTCCCCGCATAGTCCATAGGCTTAGCGGGTCGGTCCATGTTTGACAAAAAAGTTAAAAAAAGAAAATTAAATTTTAAATATAAAATTTGACCATTTTTAAATATGAATTGTCTAATAAAAAATTATTTATCCAAAATGATAACATAATTTGCATCTTAAACTACTAAAAAAGTATTTTTTTTATATTATGTTTACTTAATATATAATTCTATACTAAATCAAAATATTATATCATCATCAATCAATTATTGAATCATATATAAACACTTAAATTACAAATATTTTTTAATTTTTTTTTACTTTATTTACACTCCTTATTCATTAGTATCAGTGTTATTGAAACCGGTTCGGACCGGCCAGTTCGATCGGTCCAACTGGGAACCGGAAAAGGAACCGGGTCGAGTTACCTAACGAACCGGTGATGTAGTTGGCCCGGATAAAATCGGACGGTTTTGGAAAAAATCGAAAATCCGGTCGGGTTTTAGGACCCGGACCGGGTTGATGAAGAGAAAAAAAAACAGACAAAATGCAAAACACAAAACGGAAACAGCTTCAGGCCTAGAAAATTGTCGTTCCTCCGTTCATTGAACTATTAGCAGTGCATGTTAAAGAGTGAAGAAATGCCAGTGGAAGAAAAAAATAGTTACTATGGAAAGAAGTTACTCTAGGAAATCTAAAGCTCCATTCATTAGACTCTTGAAAGAAGAGTTAATCAAACTATCAAAGCAAAAGGAGGCCCAACACGAAATTGAAGTTGAAAAGATGCAGGGGAGCAAAAGGAGGCCCAAACGAAATTGAAGTTGAGAAGATGCAGGGGAGCAAAAGGAGGCGCAACACAAAATGAAGATGCAAGATAAAGGGCATCGGGAAAAAGTAGCTTATATATAGATAGGATTAGGGTTTTTGGTATTGGGTCCAATCCATTAACACATTTTGCTTCCTGCACTTCATTTTTTACTTAATGTAATCCTTCTGACTATTTTTATATTAAAAATTGAATTTTTATTTTAATTTAAATAATTATTATTTACACTATCTTTTTTATTAATACACTTTACTTATATTATCAACTTTAATACTTTAATTATTATTTTAAATTTTTTAGTATACTTTTTTTAATCAAATAATATTATTTATATACTTATATATAATATAATTTTAAATTTTTAATATATACCGGTTCAAACCGGTTCAATTACTGATCCACCGGTTGAACCATTGAACCACTAACCCACTACCTCGACCGGTTCAATGACCAAACCGGTTTTAATAACATTGATTAGTATAATATATATTTTTATATTAGAATATAAAAATTTCTCGAGAAAAACTGTTTAACCCATGGATTAAACAAGACAGGTTAAAAAGCCTGTAATTTAAATAAGTTCAAAATATTAAAATCTATACTATACGGATTACGGTTTTACTGATGACCCACGAGCCTAAGCCCGTAGTCAAAACAACATCTGAAGAGCCAATGTTGCGCATAAATCCACCCATCCACACACCTGATGAGTTGCGAAAAACACCCACAGAAGAAGCTTGCAACCCCCCACTTAGCACAGATCCATCAGTATTAATCTCAATCCAACCTTCAAGAGGAGGTTTCCAACCTAATTCACGAACTTCATAACGAATTCTTTGCACACCAGAACAACGCTCATGCTCATAATAACCATAAGCTCCCCCGTGAAGGAACATTATTCCTTGCTTTCCATATATTCTCAGAGTTGGAAATGTATTAAAATAATTTACTTTTTAGTACAATAACATCTCTACATGAACAGGCACGGATTTAGAAATGTACTATTGTTTTTTTTAGTATCTTAGCAGCTTTATATGAGCAGGGACGGATCTAAAAATGTTATTAAAACGTATTAAAAGGGAAGAATACTTTTACATGACACAATAAATTTAAAAATTTGTCATTTTCTTTACCTTTAGTGTGATTAGAATAAGGGTATTAAAATAATTTTTATTTTTATTTTTTATTACATATGAAAAAATATACTCCTTTTTAAAGTATATATCTATGCAAATTAGCACAATACAAATACATATACATATAAAAATTAGACGACATTGGACTAGAAAAGTAGTGTTATAAAATATATCAATTATAGTGCAATAAAAATGATGATATATGATATAGCTAAGTAGAAATGCGGATATCGCTATGCTAATATTTAATAAAGTTAGTTGTATTTACATTGAATTCAAAAAGATATACACGAACACATACGAATACCGTACCGTAGAGGCGGCATAGAATGTACAGTTCCAATTGTAGTTGTATTTTGGTTCTTACAATTTTCATTGTTTTGTGTAATTTTGGTTCTTACTGTACTACTTCATTTTTATTTTGTTTAGGTGTGTTTGTTTGAATTTTTAAAACTTTTTCTAAATAATCATTTTTTAAAGAAATATATCAGATTTATTTTTTAAAATAAGTAAAACATTATATTTTTTTATAAAAAATTAATTTAGACAAATGCACTGAAAAAATGTTTATTTAATGATTATTTCTTTAATTTTGAGAACATAATATAAGAATTTTATTTTTGTATATTTTAAAGTATATGATAAAAATTATTTTATTACTTAATAACAACCATCAGAATAAATTTTCTCATTCTTATATTCACATGAATAAAAAATAATCAATAAAACAAACTACTCTTAAAAAAAACATAAAATTATATATTTTATTAAAATAAACAATTTTTTAACAAAATAAGTTTAAAAAATTATCTATATATTATTATATTATATATCTTTACCTTTTTGGACTCAACTATGCGACTTTGATCTGCCCTTGACTTTGTTCAATTCTACTTCCAGGTACTCTTCTTCTCAATCATCGATTTTCCTTTTCATCAATTCACAATCTCAATTCACCTCGAAACCCCAATTTCCCCAATTGAACTTAGGGTTTTCTCGAACCAATTGTTTCTCTCTCGTTTCCCTAATTCCGATCTTTCGGACAATTTCCTACACTGACGGCTGCCTGTATCGGGTTCGTTTTCTGTTTATTCAGTTCCCTTTCGGTTTTTACTGCAAAATTTTGCTTTAATTTCGTTTTATTTACGTTTCTTGTTCGAGAGGGGAATTTCGTTTTGCGGTTCTACTTGCCCTGTCTGAGCTATTATGCGATGTTCTGCATTTAGTTTTATTCGTTGTGTGGAATTCGGTATTTGAGATTTCGTGGAATTGGTAATGTACGTTAGGGAGTGTCAACTTTCATCAATATTACTGGAAACTTGTGCATTTTCTCTATTGAGCATCATCCTGTGAAGGACTTTTATTAAGTACTGTAGTTTCAACTCTTATGTCCTTAAGCACTGTTTTCTATAAATACTTACAGGAGAATTAAAAAGAAGGTAAAATGAATTGAGTTTCTCTCGTAAGTTAAATCAACCTATGCACCTTAGTAGTTTTAGAGAAGATGTGAGAACTTTTATAAAAGTTAACTTATGGGAGAAGCTTAATTCATTCTACCATCTTATTTTCTTCTTCTACAAGTGCTCATGGAGAAGTTTATTCAAACAGGACCTTTATTTTAGCTGTTGTTGCTGTTATTAATGAATACTTCTGCTCTGCATTTTTAGGTTTCCGGCAGGAATTCAGAGGCTCAGTTTGATCGTGGGGTGCAAAAGAAAGAGACTTTCTTTTGACCTGCCTTCTAAGCTTTAGTAAGGTTGTCGCCTTAATGTTGAGTTCTGGGAATAACTTGAACAGTAGCAGCAGTAACAGTGGGATAACTTCTTTAGATATGCCACCCTTGCCCCAGTGTTTGGCACTAGATTCAATTACAGTAGGCAATAGAAAATATACAGGAGAGCTGAGGAGGGTTCTTGGTGTTTCTGCTGGAAACACATCTGAAGACCATTCTTTTGGAGGTCCACATCCTAAACCCATGGCTCCTGGAGCCTCTGGGGAACTAAAGCACTTCAAAGAAAGTGTACAAGATGCCTCCAGAAAGGCAAGGTATATACTTGTTATTCTACCCTATTTCCTATAACATATTCTTCAGAGCTGAAAAGTTCTATTTATAAGGCTGAGTGATAAACTGAAGTTAGTTTTGGTTAAGTCAGCTGTGAAATGAATGCTCTCATTCTCTTACAGTTGGTATAATTTTTATGAGGATGTAATTGGTGACAATATGAATATGCTTGGCCCTATTTTATTCTATACAACCTTAAGATCTGTAAAATACTTGTGATTATGTTTTGCCTACTGTAGAAGTGTTAGTTTCAAATGTAAATCGTTTACCTATTATTTTATGACACAGTATATTCATATTGATGTACTAAGATAAGTGTATAATGTTGACCAGGGATAGATCAAAAATGTTTGGGGAATCTTTGTCTAAATTGGAAAAGTACGAGGCATTGAACATAAAGAAGCGACAAAGGACTGATTTATCAAGTGATAGGGGAGGTGGAGTAAACTTGACAAAGATGGGTAACCAGATTCACAAAACACCTAATGATAATTTAACTCAGAGATCAGAAGCAAGGGCCTCAAATTCAATGCTGAACAAGCGAATTCGTACATCAGTGGCAGATGTGCGGGTGCGTATGTGTTGCACTATTGTTTCTTATGTGTTTTTATTCTTTATCTGTATAATGCAAGATGCCATTATTAAAATACTTTATTGCAGGCCTGTCATATATATTGTTAAATACTTTTTAACTATATGGGCATTTAATATTTTTAGGGCCAAATAGGAATGCATTATATACACATTGGTTCACTCATTTAAATTTTTAAGCTCCTCTTTAATCTCAAAAGAAAGGATTCAAGTTGCTTCAAACCTAGTTTAAACATTTTAGGATGGAATAATTTGAATCATCTGTCATGTCAATGTCCAAGTAAAGCATTGATAAATGATAATACTAATTTCAGATTTTAAAAATGGAAACATTTATGCTGTTTTCTTGTTTTAGATTTATTAATTTATGATAATACTCTGTTTGTTTTTACTTTCATTCTTTATTCATGACTTTGCTCACTCTGCAATTCTCCCAGGAGGAAAGTAGGTCTGCTGCTATTGGAAGGCCACGTGTGGTCACAGAGAAGGATGGAAATCTGGTTCAGACGCTTGGTGGGAGCTCTGTTCGAAATGAAGAGAAAACTCGCAGATTACTTGGGGGAGGTGAAGGGTTGGATCAAAAAATAAAGAAGAAGAGGTCTGTTGGAACTGTAGGAAACAGAGTTATAACTGGGGAAAGGGATGTAAAACGAACTGCTCTTCCAAAGGCAAACGCTGATTTGAAAATGCGACTTTATGATGCTCAGGGTTTCAGGTAGTTATTTAATTTTTATTTTTCTATTTCTTTAAAATTGCAATATATATTTTTCAAATGTAACGTTAATTGTAGATGGAGAGTGTGTTGGAGGTTTTTGATGTCTTTCTGTATATCATATATGAAGATTATTTCACTTTATCATTGTTAAGTGTGAATTGCAGCATTCCAAAGGAATCCATTATATGTCTCAGAATAACAATACTTGTACTGTTAATATCATCAGTGATCAGTTTATTTTTTTTTTTTATATCGGCCAATGTTAGTTGTTAAATGTTAGTGTTTTTGTTAGTGGAGGGATTCGAACCCACGACCTATCCCTCCCACCCTTCCTTCCCTTCTTCACTTTTTTCCTAACCACCCAACCAACCTTATATCTCCTAAGTGATCAGTTTACTTATCTGGTTCGTTCAGTAATATATTGCTCTTGCTCCTTTTTCAAAGCATTCCTTTTGTGTTTACTTGTTTAGAAGGGGGGGAAAAACTTTCTAACTTTTATTCTCTTCATTGGCTATTGAACAGAAGTGGAGTCTTTGCCTCCGCGGGCATTTTTTGTTTTGTTTGGTAAAAGTAGAGCTATCATTTTGGGGTTGTGGAAGATAAAGCTCTGATGCACAACTGTTGTTTCTGTACACTTCTTTTATCCTGTTTGGTGATTGTTCAGAGTCACGTAATCTATATGATTTGAATTGTCCCTTGGATATGCAGTTTTTTCCTTGGTTTAATTTTTTGTAGTTGAAAAAGTAATTAATATTTAATGCAGACACTTCTGATAATCACCATTTCTATTCAAAGACAGATTTGGTTAGAAAAGTAGTTATACTAAACTTTGCCATTCTCTGAATAATTACTTGTATTAGTGTATAAAAGTCTTTTTTAATCCTTGGAATTCCTGGAAGACTAAATGTCTTGCTTTGTGTGATTTGTAGTGAAATTATTTTATGAATGGATTGCAGGAATACATCCAGCGGGAGCTTGTTAGTCATAGATAAATGAATTGTTTGCCTCTCTGTATATTACATTCACAAATGATGAATGCATCAAGGTTAATTATGTTGAATTAGCTTCACTACTATATGGTAGACTCATTTAGAAAAATCCTTTCTTTTAGGTATGAATTTCATTTTATTGTTTGTTTATATTATGCAGTTGACTAACCTATAGCAACCAGCATTAGATACATTTTCATGTACATTAGTTGCTTGGTCTTTTTCTCCTGCTGACCTGTTCCTCCAGTAATTTGCCTCTGTTGAATGTTGTTTAGATAACTTGGGTGACTCTTCAAATATTATTAGCCACATCATTGTCGAATGGTTTGATGCAACTTTTGCTTTAGGAGAACAGAAAGCAAAACATAATCTTTTTGTATTAATAAGGTTTTTGTGGTGCAGATTAAAGTCTGGACCTGGGGGAATCAACTCTGAGGGCTCTTCAGACCTTAATAGTACAGGTGTGCGTGTGATGCTTACAAGTGAGCAAGGCGTTTCTCTTCACAGGGAACACATAGCTGAGCAGAGAGTTGTTGCAAAAGGAAGCAATAGGTTTGAACATAACTTGACATTGCCATGGTCTTAATATATTTCTACAGACTAGTTGTTTTATCAGTCTATTTTGTGAGATTCTATGCTAAGATATAACACAACAAAGTTTTAGACTGGTCCTTGTCTACATTTATATGTGTTGATAGCTATTTACAAATTTATTTATTTTTATGTTTCTATAAATAGGGGAAACACTCAGGAGGACCCAGCAAGCAGCCCTAATACACTAATAAAAAACAAGGTATCTCGGGCACCAAGAACAGGTTCAGTTAGTGCACTAGAATCATCTAACATTCAACCTTCATCTACAACATTTCCAGGTTGGTAAACTGCCTTCAAATTCTAATATAAAGTCTCAGTGAACGTATGGTAAATAATTAAAACCTTTTATATCCATAGGTTCTTCTATTCATCCAATGACCCAGTGGGTTGGTCAGAGGCCACCTAAAAATTCACGCTCACGAAGAGTGAAAGTAGTTTCTCCTGCCTCACGCAATCTTGAAGTTCAGGTCTCATCAGAAGGCTGTCTAACTTCTGACTTCAGTGGAAAAGCTTCTTCCGCTGGCAACAATGGATTTCAACTTGCAAGAAGTGTAGACAACAGTACTCCAAAATATAAAAGACCGCCTGATGATATTTCATCCCCCTTTGGATTATCTGAAAGTGAAGAATCTGGAGCAGGGGAAAACAAAATAAAAGAAAAAGCTGTGAATGGAAGTGACTTTGCTATGGCTGCAGATAAAGCTGGTGATTCTGTGTTTCAAATGGGGAAGAATAAGATATCAACAGATGAATCTGGAGATAGTGTGCAGAGACAAGGAAGAAGTGGAAGGAATTTGTCATTAGTAAGGCCAGGCCTCCCTTCTGGGAGGGAGAAGTCAGAGAATGTACCAACAATGAAGCCAGTACAAGACATGAAGCCTAATGATAAGAGTAAAACGTAAGTTGATTTTATTTTTAGATCTAGTTCATCCTTTCTACTTCTATTTTCCAAAGCTGTCCTCATACCCTTTTGTTCAATGAAGTAAATATGGGCGCCCTCCTTCAAAAAAGCAGAAAGAGCGCAAAATTTTGACTCGTGTAGGGAAGCAACTGAACATTAGTTCTCCTGATTTTGGAGGTACTGTTGATATTTAGAAGCTAAGATTTGTTTATTAGGGAATTTTAGATTTAGGGTAGTGGTGGCTATATTCCTTTATTCATATGGTAGGGATTTAGTTTGTTCAGTTTTACCCAACTGGAATATTTTAGCTAGTTATTGCGTCGTAGCACTTTATACTGTTCAGGCATGTAGAGGCTAGCATATCGAATAATTTTCAGTAGTTATATATTTATTATTCTACATATTACTTGTTCTATCAGTATATTTATTTTTGTTTATTTGTGCAATAATTTTATTTCTAGGTAGTCTGTTAAATATTTTGATCTATATTTTCTTTTGATTATGTTTTCACACACTATATTGAAATGTGACTGTCCAGGTGAACCTGATGATGATCACGAAGAATTATATAAAGCTGCAAATGCTGCTCGTAATGCTAGCAGTATGCCTCTTGAACCATTTTACCTTCTCCAAAATGTTATTCTTTTTTTATATTCAGTTTTATATTTCACTAGTTTGATGGCTTATTTTATGTAGACCTTGCTTGTTCGGGTCCATTTTGGAAGAAAATGGAATCTATTTTTGCTTCTATCAGCTTGGATGATGCATCTTACTTGAAGCAACAGGTAGCAACTGGGTCTTGAACATGTCATGTTTTTCTGGAAATGTGGAGTTACCATTTGACTCTCAATATGTTGAATAGATTTTAACTTACTGATTTTTTCGTTTGTTGGTTGCTGAATCAGCTCAATATTGCTGAGGAATATGATAAAAGTTTATCTCATATGTTTGGCATTGATCATGATCTGTTGGTAAGTGATTGGCATTATACGTAAAACTATCCTATATCTTTCATCTTATTAATAATAAAGAGCTACTGTGTTGATCTCCATCAGTAAGTTTAAGATCTTCACAATTACACATCAATTTTCATCTGGAGGAATGTGGTAACCAGTAAATTTGTGTTTCCTCAGGGTGTTGTTATAAATAACAAGCCCACTCAGGGTTCAGAGGAAAGAAAGAGAAGTCAATGTGATGAAGAATCAACTAAGTTTGATGCTTTAGGTGGTAAGAAGGACATGGAAAGACTGGACAAGGTTATCCCACTATTCCAAAGACTTCTTTGTGCTCTAATTGAAGAAGATGAAAATGAAGAATCATATCACCAAAGTGATGCAAAGAATATATCTCGACAATGTGCTAGTGATGATTCTCACTGTGGTTCTTGTAATCAAATTGATTTTGAACCCAAAGATCGGGATAGAATGGACTCTGAAGTTGAGTCAGAGGTGGATCTTCAAATTCAGAAGAACTGCATGTTGGATAGACTATCTTGTGATAAGAGCACCACATCCAACACATTTAGATACCCAAACACATCCAGTTCTTTACAAAGCACTGGAGTTTGGCAGGGAGATGAAGAATTTTCTCTTTCAGATATCACACACCCTGGCGAAATATGTTCAAATGATCTTGATCAACTGCAGCCTGCTGAATTAAGTGTTCCTAGCTTTCCTTCTCCTGATGGCCAGTATCAGCTGATGTCACTGGATGACAGACTGCTGCTTGAGTTGCAGAGCATTGGCTTATATCCTGAAATATTGGTAGACTTTTATTTCATATATGGAATTAAAATTATCATAGTTATTTGGAGCTTAGTAGATTCATGGCTATACTCCTTTAACTTACTTTGCTTGATGCAGCCTGATTTAGCTGAGGAAGATGAAGCTATAAATCAAGACATTGTGAAACTTGAGAAAGCACTGTATGAACAGGTGCGTATTGAAAGAATTTTCCCTGATAGTTTTGACCATGTCTATCTAATTGACCTCAAATTTGGTCCATTCTTATACCATTATCTCTTATTTTGATTGACTAATAGAATGGGGGTAAGAAGAATAACTTGGACAAGATTGATAGAGCTGTTCAAGAAGAGAGGGATGTGGAAAGGCAGTAAGTGTTAATTACGCTTTGCATGTTTTGCCTCTGATCCCTCTTTGTATCTTCAATTTCGTTGTTGTTGTAATTTGTCACTTTCCATTTCTGGAATTTCTGCTTATGATATTATTGATTCTTATTATGATTGCTGTTGTTATTGTGCAGGAATATTGAGCAAGCTGCATTTGACCATCTTATTGAAATGGCTTACAGAAAGAGATTGGTAATAAGCATTTCTCTATCAACCTTTTATTTATTTTATCAAGATTTACAAATATCCTTAGCATTTTGATACTTTATTTTAGTAAGATTTACAAGATTGGTAATAAACATTCCTCTAGTTATAAAATCTCGTGCTTTTTTAATACTTGATTACACTTGTTTAGACCTTCTATACAGTCATGTAGCGCAACATATTTGGTTGCTCTGCATTCTGTAGATACTGTAGATTTTTAGAACGAACTGTGATTTCAAAAGATTGTATTTCAGATGGTGTTGGCTTTCGGGGCCTCTTTTTTTTTTGGTTGACATTATTATTCAGTAGTATAATATGTGTTGGCTATTTATTGATCAATCATCATTCATCAATGGGCAAAATACTGTGCTTTGGCATTGACCTAGTCATCACCACTATGATAGCTAGAAATAGCATTGAAGATTATTTGAAATTGTGTTGTTTAGTCTTTAGTCCTATCCTTTCTATTAGTAACTGAATTGTGTTTAATTACATGTTAGTGATGTTACTAAACCATGTGATTTTCCTGCTTGTTCTGTTGGGAAATTGGGTTTGGGTCCTTTAGTTTGTGTTGCTGGTTATCTTTTTATGAATCATACATGTGAGTGGTCCACAGGTTTGTAAATAACTTCTGTAGTTATTTGAATGGTTTTCTTTATCTTATTTTCATGTTTGCTTTGGAGATACATCGCATTCCACCCAGTCCTCCCTTTCATGTTCCATTTCTGCCTAGTCTCCCCACAAATTCTTACTAGTTTCAATGATTTTGGTGATGACCTGCTGTCTTCTGTGTCACAACCGATTAGTGCTCACAGATAGACAATTTATCTACATTTAATTTAGTCATTTCTGGATAATCAGTTTAGATGAGTTGTGGGTAATGTAGGTTACAAATCTAAGGTCACTGGCAATTGGTAATATTATTTTAATGAATGAGTCAAGTCATCTCATTAGCTGTAATAATGAGTTCTTTATCAATTTATAATATTTGCAGGCATGCCATGGAAGCAAAAATTCAAAAGGTGCAGTTCACAAGGTGTCTAAACAAGTTGCTTTGGCTTTTGTCAAACGTACTATTGGAAGATGTAAAAGATATGAAGAAGCTGGCATTAACTGCTTCAGTGAACCTACCCTACAAAATATCATGTTTGCCCCACTGTCACGTGAGAATGATGCACAACCTGCAGATTGCATAGTCTCTGGGACAGCCAGCAATACATGTAACAAAGCTTCCCTTCAAATTGAAGCCAGAACATCAGGTATTTCAGAGTTCTGCTGTTGTTTACTTTTGTATTTGATGTTTTGATGTCAGTGGCATGTTGTTACTCTTTTAACATATTAGGTCTTAGAAATCATTAATAAGTAATCACCCTGTTTCTTCCTTTTTGCAAGTACTGTTTCATTGACTGTATCTTGGCTTACATGTTAGAGATTTGTCTGTGTTGGTTGGTTGCCTTGATTTTTTCCCCCTTAATTTCTTTTTTGTATCTACTGCTACAGGTGCAGTTTCTAGTGCTTCCGAGAGATATGATTGCCATAGAGACTATGCAGACAGGGGATTGGTTGTTTCTTTTCAAGGCTCAATTCAGTCATCAGAGCAAGCATCATCCAAGAATGAGTCCATGTTTATCAAGGAAAAGAAGAGGGAAATGTTGGTCAATGGTGGTGTCAGTGGTTCTTCCTCAAGAGCACCAAATCTTGATGGTGCTGTTCATGGTGGAGTGAAGGGAAAGAGAAGTGAGAGAGAAAGGAATCAAAGCCGGGATCAGAGCGGACAAAATTCTATAGGCAGAGCTGGACGCATATCATTGGACAGTAGCCAAAATGAGAACAAACCAAAAGCTAAGAAGCAAAAGAGTACTGCTAGTGGACATGATAGGTTTATGGAAGCCAAGGATTCTGCTCGTTTACCAATTCATGATACAATCAATCATGATAGCAAAGATGGGGCTACGTTATCTGGTAATCAGGACACTTCTCAAATAAAGGAATCCAATGACTTTGGGAATTTGCCACTACCTGACTTAAGTTCAATAGAAGAATTTGGTGGTGCGCAAGATCTTAATTCTTGGTTGAACTTTGAAGAAGATGGTTTGCAAGACCATGATTCTATTGGCCTTGATATTCCAATGGATGACCTGTCGGATTTAAATATGCTTATGTGAAGGGATGTAACTTAGACTCTCCCGGTTACACGTATCATATCTGAAGGAGAGTTTGTATGTACTCAGTGAACCTTGTGGGGCATCAAGCTCTTGATGGTATACTTGGGTTGCTCTTGGAGGGAAAAATTTTGTCATTGGAATTAGGAATTGACACATTTTATAGGGTAAACGGGAGATGGGGAGTGACTCATAATTGCAATTTGGTATTTTTGTGGAAAGTTGTATAGAGGAAGCGACAATCATGGGTTTCATGAAATTGCTGTCAGATATCTCCCTTCTCCCATGAATCTAACTAGTTTTGCTGTGTTAAAGTCATGGTCTCAGAAATGGCTTTTCTATAGGAAATTAGATTAAAGTGCTATGCCATTTATAGCCTGAGGGTGGTTACATTTCTCAAGCTGTGACTCCAGCTACCATACAATGTAAAAGGCTTATTGTTCTCGTAGACTGAAACTCGCATACCGTTGATTGTTTTCTCCTTAATAATGGAGAATGTGTTTTTAATTTAGTTTTTCTGGGATTAAACTAGGTAATTGATCCCATCTATAGCAACCTAAGACTCACCATTGACAACTTCCACTCTTACGTTATTACAATACTATCGGTCTGTTTGGGTAAGTTCCTTCAGAAGCATTTGTAAAAGAAGAAAATAAGATGAAAAATATGAGATAAACTTTTTCATAAGTAAAAATAAGTTTTTTATTAGCTAATATTTTTAGAAGCTTATCAATATAGTTTATCTAAAAGATGAGATAAAATCTACAAATTAATTTATGAATTATGTTTTGTTATCTTTAATAGCGATTCTTGCCCAATCTCCTTGAGAATACTAATCATAATGTTTCTTGTTGGAAGTATATGTATTATCACTTTATTACTAATGAATTATGGGTTGTTATATTTATAATATTTATTGAGTGTATCAGTGTGTAGTGTATCTAGTACATTATAATTGTTATCATATACAACTTATATACGTGAGTTATTATAAATTATCTAGTATTTTTTTAAAACTTTTATGAATAAAAATAAAAGATATAAATATATACACTTAAATGATTTATTTTTTATTCTGTTTTTTCTCATGTTGACTACGAGAAGGGACAAGAGCAGGGCATAATTCAAATATATATATATATATATATATATATATATATATATATATATAACAGATTAAAATCAAAGTGCATTATATTAAAGTGTGAGTATTTCCTTCTTTACCATACCTACATATGTATCCACATACCTAAAATAATAGTTTGCGGTTGATGTCTTGAATTACCTACTTATATCTAGAATCTAGCATTCTTACGGTTAACCAAATTGGTTCCCAGTTTGCAATATAATATATACCTACGATAAGTTCATTACGATATTAATTAGTTGTTAATATTATTATTTTTTATTAGCAGAAGATTCGAACTCGTAATTTTTCATCATTTTTTCTTTCTTTTATTATTAGACCTACCTTATATATTCATATAATCTTTGTTTGTAACTTTTCACGGGAACAAGCATCAGATAACCTTGGTAACATAAATTATGGCCATTATGGACTTAAAACACAATTTTTCTTTCATTCATATAGTTAACTATTTAATTTCGTTTCAATAGTTTAATACAGGCCCCCTCTCAATCTCATACATTACACGTAATGACAAAAGCAGCATTACTTTGTTATAAATTATAAAATGATACCTAATCTAAAGAAACGTATTATCATTAAACTAACAGAAAATAAATAAAGTTGTCCTCTAAAATCTCATCAAGATTGGACGGTTAATATATAAGCACGCCGATAATGACCCTTATTGCTATCATTCCTAATAATTTAATCCAAATTGCTCATAATTGATTCAACAGTAGTAGGCAAATCCCCAGGGTAAACTAATAGAACTATAAAAATAAAAAATAAAAATTATCATGAATAATCCAGCATTCCGAGTAAAAAAATAGATCAACCAATCTTCTTTTAGAGCATGTCAACTAATTTCTATTCCTACATCCAATTAGAGGTTGCTCGAAATTCTTAAAGATCGAATATGAGAGGCTGCGCGCTAAATGCTAATTCAATACGATATGGCTTATAAAAATAA
Organism: Glycine tomentella; assembly: GCA_007407185.1. Lineage (NCBI taxonomy): Eukaryota > Viridiplantae > Streptophyta > Magnoliopsida > Fabales > Fabaceae > Glycine > Glycine tomentella. Next base: position 127,889 of record PYAF01006307.1, on the reverse strand, counting down.
AATATTATAAATTGTTTAATTTTTTTACTGAATGTAATAAAGTGTTATAAAGAATAAAATTCTAATTAATACCATACTAGAAGCAAATAAATGTTAAAAAGAAATGAAGCAACGTCTTTATCAAACTGGATAAACAAAAATGGAAAATTAAAAAAAAAAAATTATGTTCTAGACTAAGGTTAAGCCCAGTAAGGGCATAATGAATTGTCTAGACATTGGTGACTAAGGAAAAGATTTTGTAAAAACTCTAAATCAATTAAGCCACCTCAAGGTATGTATTCATTCTATTTCTTACCTCTTCACTCCGAGATATACTAAGTTACTAACACTTGAGTGTGGGTCTAGCAGGATCACCATTGTAGACTTGTGAAACACAAAAAATATTCATTATATTAAAAATATAATTATATAAAATCATTTAATACATGTTTTCTAAAGTATTAAATGATATACATGCATGTATTTAATTAATTGTCAATAAATGCTTGTTCAGTTGGTAAGAATCAAATTTATATCTCATAAGAATCAAATTTAATACTGTGGATGTAAGGATATCCATGATAGTGGGTAATCAATAAGTATATATCTAAGTCAACTAAACTTGCATAAAAAAAAAATACTAAATTCAATTTGTTAACTATACAAATTAATTAATGCATTCTGAAGGTCTATATATATCTTGAACCTCCACTCTTAGTTGGAAGTCTAGCTTACGCTAAAACTGTTTAATTGTTGTTTACCGAGTTGACGAATAATTCACGAGCATGAGTTTAAGTCAACACACACTCATGAATTTCACTTCGAACTTAATGTGTTCTCACATGCATGTGTGCACACAGTAGTGATTCAAGTACTCAGCATGCATGCAATTATTGTGTTATTATGTACAGTCCCTTTCCATTCTCACACGTACGTACGTACATCACCATTCAGCGCACACTCAACCTTTGAGGATTAATTAAAAGGTGTAAGAAAATGCATGCATGTGGAAACATGCATGAAGAATAGCGAAAGCATTTACTTCCAGCTGCTAATTAATTTTCGGACTCAAAGAATGGGAACAAAAGTGGCAGGCTAATTAACAGGCTAAGCCTACAATGCAACAATGCATGGTACGCATGTAGTATGTACGAAGGTGCCATATCTGTCACCACTCACCACTACAAGATAATTAACAGTCCTTTTCTTTTTAGTAACTCTTATCACTAGTCTTCCCTCTAATAATTAATAAAGTGCCCCATCTCACGTTATCCTCATCCCATGCATTAGAATCACTATATAAATTAGGTGTGGGGATAATATGTAAAAGGGATTCATATTGTACTCACTTGAATCTTCATATATGGAGTTATAAGGTAACTTATTGATTGAAAAATAAGAATGAAGAGAGGAGGGAGAGGTGGTTGTGAGTTCAAATTTTCCTCTAACATTCCAATTAACATTGACCCGATTAAAACAAAATCATACATATATAAAAAAGAGATTCATTTATTTTCTAAGAATAACTTTTTTATTTATCATTTATTTTTTTAAGATTTAATGATTATAATAAGTAACTAATTATAATCATTAAATCTCAAGAAAATGAATGAAGATGATGAAAAATAACTCTAAAAAAATTACTCTTCAAATAAGTTGATCATTCTTATATATATATATATATAGGAGATGCTAATATCCATCTTAATTGGAGTGGATTAACATTCAATACAAAAAAAAAAATTAGAATATAAAATTATTGATTGTTTTATTTTTCAAAATTTAATTCAAAAATATTATTACATTTTATCATTTAATTTTTTTTTAAATCTCTTCTATTCTTTTTCCACAATTCTCTCTCTCTCTCTCTCTATATATATATATATATATTTATTTAAAGTTACATGATAAATTGTGATAATGTTCTTAAATTAAATTTTAAAAATTTAAAAGATTTAATAATTGTTTAGTTCAAATTTGTTGTCTTTAATGCTAATGTACCCTAACGAAGATGGATATTAGTATTTTCACACACAGAGAGAGAGAGAGAGAGAGAGAGAGAGAGAGAGAGACATATCAAACGTCATTTCTGATAATTATTTAAGTGGGTTTATGTTGTGATTTGTTTTCCTTTTATTTAAATTAACTATTTTAAGGATTTAAGGATAATTTGTACAAGATCACATGTTTTTTACGACAAATTAACGATCTTTCTTGAACTAGATAAAATTATTAAAGATGAGAAAGCACTTTCTTTTAAGTATTGGACGGAACTCAACTACACACTTACGAATTCTTATTCGATACTATTGATTAAGTTGAATAATATTATATTAATTTACTTAATATTATTTAAAAGCAATATGTTCATATTTGTAAAGAAAATATTTAATCGAGGTGGAATTCATTGTTGGTGTGCCAATTGCATGCAATTCTGAGACTGAAACATACACATATATATGCACTTGTTGATCGATCTCACATGCAAACAAAAATGGACCACACTCTCATTTTCAACGCACACAAATGGAGGCACATGTGCCTGCAAAGACACAAACGCACAATTCCTTCGTTCGCTTTCTTTTTTCCTTTTTCTTTTCCGAATAAATTAGTCAGTCTTATAGTTGTATGTAACCAAACCACTTCAAATAAACGAAGAGACACAACCTCTTCTTTTCAGCTACAGTTCTACGCAAATTGTGCTATAACCACCAAAACCAGAGACAACGTTCTTAATTCATATATAAATTAATATAAATTCTTTTCTTTCCATTAATCTCCTCTGCATTATACATATATAAGACACTCCACTTACAACCAAAACCACTACTATAAATGCAACTCTCTTCTCCCAATTTTTGTCACCTTATACTTCTAAAGCCATTATATATAATATAATTAATTAATTTAAAATATATGTGGTGTGTGTGTAAAAGAAAATTAAATGAAGCAACTAGCTAGCTATTTCCTTTATCATAAATTTCTCTACTCCTTTTAGCTAAAGTAGAAGAGCTTTCTCGTCATTCACATAAAACTCGGTTTCCATTTAATTATAACGACAAAACATAAGAGACAGGAGCAGAAGATTGAAAGAAAGAAAAAGATATTAATTCTTTGATGATGCTGACACCCTTTTCCATTCCTTCTAAAGCAGCCCAAAGAAATCCACTTGCACCAGGTTTCAATTACAATGTATTTCAGAAACTTGAGAAATGATTCTGAGAAGATTGAAGCATTCGCAATTCAGTGGTTGTTTGGCATGAGTTATCATCACTGATCAATGACCTGTTGACAAACGAAAAGGGTCACTATTTTTTTTTTTTTTTGGTGATCTAAGTTAATCAATAATTTCAATGGAGCAGCTAGATTTGGAATTAGTTGCATATAGATATATATATATATATATATATATATATGTATGTATGTATGTATGTATATATATATGCAAGTGTTGTTGGAAGTTGAAAGGAAATGAAATCAAGACCATCCATACAAGTTTCTTTTGAGTTTTGACTAATCCAAGTGTTAGAGATTTTATATATAAGAGATATTGAAATTAAAATATTTATTGACTTAATTACAGTTTTAATTAACATACTTTTTTAATTTGATCCTTTTAGGTAACACCAAAAGTACAATATAAGCCTAATTTATTTCTTATAAAATAAAATGTATAGAATTACCCATTATATTTTACATCATAAGAAAATCTCAAGTTAAGTAAAATTTAAAAATAGTAATAAAAAATTAAAATTATACATATAAAATTATACATAACAAATATAAACAAGTAGATAAACATAAGAAATTAGATAAGAAAATAAGATTTTTTTTTCAAAAAGAAATGAAAAAAAATATTTTCAGTAAATAATTAAAAGTTGAGGAGAAAAAATCAATATAAAAAAGTTAAGAGTGATTAAGATATGGTGTGTAAATCTTACTCTCGTGGTCTTGATGCCCAAAGAGAACTAAGGGCTCTAAGACGGCCACAATACTCTCCAATCACAAGAAAACACCTTGCTGCTTGACGAACTGTCAGCAATCGACATAATTGGTGAAGGGTTTGTTGCCTCAAATTATCAGCCTTCAACACAAATTGATTAATTGGGTGAAAAATGAAATAATTAAGTCAGAAGAAAGTATGGTATTTAATGAATAAATTCATTAATTATATATAATAATCTATACATATATGAAGTATAATCAAACCCCAACTACCACATGAGAGGGGTCCCTATAGCTAATCCAGTGGCACATATGGACAAGAGCACTAAGCTTTCAAAGGGTTGATAATACTGATTATCTAATTGTCTTATCTATGAACTAATTAATTAGACTGATTCTAATACACGTATAAAGTACTATATTTTCTTTTTATTTTATGACAGGAATATTATAATCAATTAGGAACCACTTGTCAATTTGGTTTTAAAATCTTTGGTGATTATAAGTCTACCTAGGGTTTTATGAATAAACATCCCCCCGTCCCTGTCTCGACCAACTTCTGATTGGAACATTTTGAGATGAAAAAACTACATCAAACATTTTGATGAATTGACATGCATGTACCTTAAATATTAGTAGAAAGAGAGTCAAGTAATAAACTAGAGTATACCCAGAAAAAATATAAATATATATATACACTAATAAATACGTGTCCAACATGTAGTAGGTGATCTAAGTCAACCCAATTATTTGCGTGAAATTATTAAGTTATTTAATCATATTGAAAGAGGTTGTAGTCGACTTGTAGCTTGAGACAATAGAGTCTACCAGGCCATGATGCTTATCTAAGAACTAAAGTAAAATGTCTATCAGATGACAAGTGTGTAAGGATTAATCATAAAAAAGAGAATATATTTCAAGCTTTGGTTTTTTGTATATTTAGCTAGCCCTATACGAAAAAAGAGAGTAAATAGAAGTAAATTATGGACATGTTATAATCAAGCTGAAGTGATAAGCAGATGTAAAGTGAGGATCATATATACTCAATTTTCTTGTATAAGAGAAGGCAGAATTACGGCGCAAAACATGCAAATTAAAGAGAGGATGAATGAGCAAAAGAAACACAATGGACTAGAAAGTAACATTTCATCAGCTATTACTAGCTAATAGCACTTCGTATACATCATTATTCATCCCTATTTGGATTTCGAAATTAATACGTGTCAATAATTAATGGGGTGATCCTTAAACATGTTTAAAGTTAAAAACAATAAAATTAAACCATAGTTATTAAACGCGCGAGAATTGAATGGCCTTCTTCCAATCCATTTTCAAACACAACAAGTTTCTTACACCAATTGCTGTTTGAAAACTAGAAATCCAAGGATGGATAAGTCATGTATAACTTCAAATTTAACTTTGACATGAATGTATAAAGTATAAAGACTCTCCCCTATCATCAGTTAAATAGAAATTGTGCTATACAAATAATTTTGACACAGATGTCACCTGAGGCTTTACGTCAACCTCCTCACCAAATTGAGTGAACAAAACTTAAAGTATTACTTTAGCGCTAAGACATTAAGAAAAATATATGTAACTCTAGCTATAAGATAATGTGATCGATCAATCAATTCAATAATATGACATTTTTGCTAACCCCCTCCACCTTTGTGTTGTTTCTATATCTAATTAATTAAAACATGTTACATTATATGCATATCACATATTTATATATTTTAACATAGAATTTTATATATAATAACAAGTTTAATTTACCTGCCCAACAAATCCTTCAAGGTTGCCAAGCTTGCCCATGGCTGACACCATCTGTTGAACACCGTCGGCGACTGGACTGCCGGCGATGGTGTCAACAAGAGACTGCCGAAGCTGTTCAAGACCTTGAGTGAGAGCTTCTTCTGCTTGCAGTGACGAATGCCGGAGTCCATATATGGCCATAATTTGCTGCTCCGCTAGGGGCTCTAACTGTGGTACCAACATCTGACAAAAAATAATAAATGCATGCATAAGTTCATGAATGTCTATTTTTTATAACATGCGCTATGTAAATACTAAGTTAAGTGGTTATTAAATACTTTTTGAATGTTATTAATGACTTAATATATAATTAATAAAAAATAATTCAAGTTTCTTGTTTTTACTTTTTAATCCAACTAGTTGAAATTACTAATCTTACCGTTAATTACTGCCAGGGTTTCTGTAAAACCGTTATCCGCGGACACAATCATAAACTCACTTCAATAACTTGTGTTTGATTTTACCTTTTTACGTACCAAAAAAAATACTAACCAATAATAAATTATATACATAAGTAGTAAAAGTTAAAAACCTCTTACCAAGAAAATTGGATATGTCGCCTCTAAAAGGACTCCTCCTTTTACTTAAAGGTTTATTAATTTTATATATTTATTTATATTTTTAGGTGTTAATTCGTTTGCCATATTAAGCAACACATTACTCTTTAGAGGAAATATATAAAAATTACAAAAATTTTAAGGTTTTATCACTGGAGCAGGAAAAATTTCTTTTATCTCTAGCATTTATTTTCGTGAGAGCACTTGAGAAAAACAAGCTTTGTGTAAGAAACATTTCTCTCTCCTCAAATATGTTGTAAATTTTAATATTTTTCTTAACATGACTAATTTTTTCGTTCACGTTAAATAATTAATGGATATATAGTAGCATCATCATTAGTTTTTAATAAATTCTCTAAAACGAGTTCATACTATGTTAAGACTACAGTAAATTTAAAATTAAATTAAGTAATTTTTTTTTAAAAGGCAAATTAAATTAAGTATTGACAACCCTTATTAGTCCATTAATTTATACTTATGTTTCATATAACATTTGATTGAGCAAGATGAAGTGTGATCTTAAGGGACAAATAAAAGTGCATAGAAAATACATACTGTGATGAGCTCTGATGGTTTAAAACCACCTATCCAGAGGAAGCATCTCTCAGCTGGTGAAGTCCACATGCCATTAATAAGATGAAACACATCTGTTTTAGCAGCCACCCCTTTCATCCTGAAAACCTCATCATGATGAGACAGATATCCATCCACAATCACTCCTAGTTCGCCGTCCGACAGCGGCGCCTGCAGCCCCGACCGAAGCTCCGCTATGTGCCGCTGGTCATCCTCTAACCATCTTGCATACTCCATGTCAAATATTGCAGCTCCTACAACACCACAAATTAATGCTCCACTTTGTTACCATAATAGTTAGAAAAATAACATTGCTACTATGTGACATTTTGGTACAGTATAAAGTTTTGTTTTTTTAATTATTGGTATTACATGTTGAGTGAATATATATATATATATATATATATATATATAATGTAAGACATGATAATTTTTAAAAATTAAAACTCTAGGTTGTTTGGTGACCGGTGCAAATATATGGTCAGTAATGAAACAGACCTAGCGCATTTTATATTTAATTCATCTTATCAATAAAAAAAGATCAACGGATTATCATCCCTAAGTGCATTATCTAGGCAGAAGATATTATTATTCTATGCTGAAAACCATTTCTTTTAATCTTAACATCATGTTCTTTTACTAAAAGTGGAAAAAGCAGTTATATGGATCAATAATTCTCTGAAAAGTTAAACTAGCCTTTATATCCATGTTTGTTTAGAAAGGGTCGCACAGTTTTCTATATTTCATTACATTTTAGTAAGTTATCAAGATCTTTTTAGAATAATGGTCCACTTTTTGGTTGTTTAATTATTTATTTACTTTTTTTTCTATTTAATAATCTGGATTCAAACGTGAATTAGGCCACAGATTTTGGTCAAATTCCAAGACTTCTTCTACCTGATTCTAGATTTTGAAAGTCCATTTCAAAATCTTAAATTTGACTTTTTATTTAGTTTTTGCTCTAAAAGATTCAAAGGACATAAAAGGAAGTTACGTGTAAATAACAGCAATTACTGCTCCCTACGGAGACTCTTAATTCTTTGTCTCATGTTCCAAAGTGTAAAAAAGAGTCAAAAGATCACGCCAACAAAATCTTTCAGGTACTCATTATACAAAGTTTTTCCATGCTCCATAATCATATATATGATGTGCCAGAAAATTATGATATAATCACCCTCTTCTATCTTTGTTCCAATCTGAGGTATTAGAAAAATGAAATTGAATTTAAAAAACCAACAAGAGAAAAGGCTAATTAAACTCACCAGAACTTATACTGCCGCCAGCACCACCACATCCCATAAACACATCCTAATAAATTAAAAACAACAAAAATAACAATCATAAGAACAAGTCAAATAAATAATTAAAAAACATTATATATGCAGTATTTTGTGTGTGCAATGAGAGAGAAAAGAACCTGAGAGCGAGCTCTTTGAAGGTCTTGTTCAAGGTGTGTGAGCTTTAATCTACTTGACTCTAGTTGCTGCACATAAGCCTATTGTAATGGAACAACACATGTACACAAAGTATCTTTTGTTACTTACTTTTTCATTATAATATATATGATAGCTAGTATTTTTCTATTCTAATCAAATGATGGGACACACCTTTTTCCTGAGACGGCTTTTCCTTGCAGCTTCTCTGTTTTGAGCTAAACGTCTGAGTGTCTAAATCCAAACCAAACAAGAATTTCTTGATTTACCTCCCATGTAAAAAATCCAAAAACAAAAACATACCTTGGAATATAATATATAATATTGATATCATAGATTATGAATAAATGTGTATGTGTGTCATATTCAAAACCTTTGCATCAAGTGGCTTCTCTGATGTGGAACCAGCTCCTTTCCTCTGATTAAAAAACCCCCCCAAAAAAAAATATAAAGAATAAAGAGATTTAAAAGGTGAGAAAAATACAGAAAGGTAAACTCAAATGTTAAATTAAATCACTGAACTTAGGGGGACTTAAAAACTAGAAAATTTGTAGATTTCTAGCTACTAAATAAATCAGTGAGGGAAATGAAGAAAAATTGCTCAACATTACAGAAATTCATGGAGATAATACCATGCTTTAAAACAAAAATGCAAAGATAAAATAAAAGAATGTGATTTGCTCACAGAATTTTTGGGAAGCATTTCTGAATGAAAAGGCCCTTTATTGGGCAAATTCTCTTGTGGTGATGTGCAATCATGAACATGATAAGGGTAGCAAAAAGCATCTTTATCTGCCATTGTTTTGGTGTATTGCACTGTGGTTTAGAAACAGATTTGTAACTCCTCCACACAATTAACTTGGGAGAAAGCACACGTTTTTTGTCTAAGGAGGAGGACAAGTGAAGTGGGAGTGGGTCACTATTAAAGAGAGAAAACATTGATTGATAAGTACTGAAAAGATTCTCACTTTGTTTTTTTGTTTGTCACGTTCAACTCTCTCTCTCTCATTTTCATGTCAGAAAAAATTCATCAGAAAATCGTTCAGGAATCAGAGAAACTCTGTGTCCTTTTGATTTTCTGAGGGCTGTTGGGATCTGTGCTGTGAAGATATGCACAAAGAGATGGAGAGAGAGAAAGACCAACCCACCAACCAAACCAACACAGTAATAATAATAATAATTGCATAAAAGAGGTCAACTTTCCCAGTGTTTTGGGAACATGGAAAGAGAAAAAAAACTAAGAGATTAACAGTGGAAAAACAATAGTTGTTTATGTGTTGTTATTAATTAAGAACCTTTTCTTGAGGTGATTTGGCTGCTGATTGATTCTGTGATGATGTGCCTGCTGTTGCTGTCTCCTGTTGTTGTTGTTGCTGCTGTTGTTGAAGGTGCTGATCAAAAGCCTGATGATGATCTGAAGAAGATGGTTTTATGCTTATTGGAGATTCTGTTTCAAATTGGAGCTCATTTTTGCTTGAAAGAGTGTTCACTCCTGATCCTGAATCAGTGCTTTCCCCTCCTGACTTTGAACCTCCCTATGTTTGTGAATCCACCAAAAAATATTTCATTTCTTTCTTAGTACTTAATTAATAAAGCCAACTGTGAAAGAATATTAGACTTTTGAAAATTAAGATTTGAATTGAAGTATTGAACCATATGATATATCCTTATCAAATTGAAAGTACTAAAAAAATTTGAAAACATTGGGATATTATTGAAATTGTGTTAGTTTTAAGCAACTTTGGATATGGATTGGTCAAAGATGGAGAAGTGAGAGATAGAAAGAGAGTAGTACTCTTGAGGTTTGCTGGAATCTCATTGGCCATGAAGGGAACATTTTCAGTGTGGCTGAAGGCCTGCCTGTGAATAAAGCTGCTACAATCACAAAAAGGAAAATCTCAGAGGATCACCTAAAATAAAGGCTTTATGAACATCAATCATATGAAAAGGTGGAGGGAACCTTATCCTCCTTTTCAATACTATACTCCTCATGATGACTCATGGAGTCAGAAAACCATGCAAGTTTATTTCTATGACTATGCCATCCAAATCCAAGTTTATTATCATTATGGTATGGGAAATGGTAACTCTAGGCATGTTCAAACGTCCTTCCTCTTCCCACTTCTTTCTTCTCTATGCTTTTGGAGAAAGAGTTGCTTATTATTATGCTTATCTAACGTCGTCAAAAGGAGAACCATGGAAAAGGGAAACAATATTGAAACATACACGCTTTGGCTTCATCATTTCTTATCTTAATTCCTTGCAGAACAATAGCCTCTTCCAGCTCTCCAAAATCAAAAGCAGACCCTTGATTGCTAAGAAATTAACAAAGGGTAAAAAACAAAAAAACAAAAATCAAAACAAGGCTAATTCATAAAAATGAAGAAACACCATAAAATAAAAATTCCTTGTAAGGAAATTCAGTTTTTCTAAGTGTTGATAACACTGAGAAGAAGAAATAAATCATTGAAGAATACATTAGGCCTGATGATGAAGTATTAATCCCATGAAGAACTCCATAGGGGACATGGTGACTTGAAGGTCCTGACTCAGACAAACCCGTTTCTCCTATTCTTTGGCTCGCCATGCAAGGCTTCTTCTTAGACCATTCTCACCTTCTCTGAAGCTAAAACTAAAAGTTTCTCACAAAGTAGAAGAAACTAAATTCATCACAAAGTTGAAGAATATGAAAAATTGAAGTGCGTGCATGTGTCCATATAAATATATAATACACACACACACACACACACATATATATATATATAGAGAGAGAGAGAGAGAGAGAATTCTTTTGTGTATGAAAACCGGGAAGTGATATGACTTTTAATTACCTCTGTTTTCTTTGGAATTCTATGGACAAAAAGAATACTATATGTCTATATGGACAAGTTCACACAGTAACGAAAGATCAAAGCTTTCTTGTCAAAGTAATATATAAGTTGCCACAAGAAGAGGGTCCAGTCTTTTTCTCATGTATGAGTCCTCTTTGCAACATTTTATCTTTCATGGGGTGTCCCTATCTCTCTTTTTCTCCTTCTCTAGGAAGAAACCTGATTGATAAGTGTGTTTGGCTTGCTTTATCACTTACTTGCTCCTAGCTAGTTGTATATACTGTGTGAGTAACTCATTATGTGGTAGTGAGTGTGTACCCCAAATCTTGTCCTAGCAATTTAGCAACCTTGTGCCAGTCTCTCTAAGCTTGTGGGGTTTAAAAGTGTCATGAAAAAAGTTATAAAAGTTAGTATTATTCTTTAATCAAATTGATGTTTCTCCTCCATAATTCATGTAATAAAAATTTGGTGTTACTAAGTAACAAGATTTAAATTCAATACTACGTGTTAAATTGAAATAATTTGTGTGCTTTTGAATTTCAGTTTCATCCAATTGAAGTTATTTTCAACTCAATTCAACACTCACCTTACTTCTTTGCCTGTGCATTGAAAAGTACAGTTCTTCCTAACTGATTTTCAAACACACTCTTAATTAGTTTGTACCACTTCATTCATCCTTTTAGTGTACACAAAAAACACTTGAACAACCCCATATAAATTTTGTAGTAAATACTCATATTCATATTGAAGAACACAAATCAAATTAGTTAAAATTAAAGGGGGTGGGGTCATCTGCAAAAAACCACTGCAATCACTGACTCCTACTCCACTCTCTTTCTCTCTCCTCTAACCGCCTGTGTTTTCTTATTGGTTCGCTCGTGGGGGCTTCAACAGGGTTGCATGTACTTACTAAGAAAAAGTCATGTATTCATTTATGTAGGAACACAATATATTCAGTACTACAATATCAAGATGAGACAAGTTTGTTTTTCTTTCTTCTTTTTTTCCTTTTCCTTTCTCATTAAAGATGGCAAAAGAGGACGAAAAGAGAATGCTCTTAAAGGTGATTTTCTTGATCCTTTTATACCTAGGGGGTGATGAATTTCACTTTTATTTTTATTTTTTTACAACTAAGAGCCATAACAAAAGTGAGTTATTTTACACCTCATACCCTAAACTTGTGCAGTTGTGCTCATGCCATTTCAACCAAAACATTAGAATAATATTCCACAAGCACACCCACTTTCTGTATTTAATCCCTGCTCTGAGATGGATTTGTTTGGTATTTTCCCCTTCGTTGATAGGTCAACATCCACTCCCTGTCATCACCTAAAACCATGCCATCTTAAGATTCTTTTCCACTGATAGACATATATATATATATATATATATAGATATATATATATATATATATATATATATATGCATAGCAATACAATATGGTACACAGGACAATCATGAACTTACTTGCAACGTATTTTCATTTTTCTTAGTATCATAAATCCATCATTATATATAGTTTATGTTTTGTCTTCTAGTTCTCAAATAGTGTCTTAAGCATTCTATTTCATCAATTTCAACTTTTAAATATAATCCAATTTAAGATCAAGTTTTTTATGGTTGGAAAGGTGACTTAAGATTGAAAGGAGAAGGGGAAAAAATCACAAATTTGAATTCTTTACACTAATATTTCTAATTTTACAAATAGGAGTCAGACCACTACCAAGGGTGTGGTCGAGAACCCCTTCCACCATAGCCAAACACCCCCATCCAAAACCAGATATCCCAAGGTGACTACATGTCCCTCGACCTCAAGCAGAATTGGATACCTCTAGTTGGTACATTAATAAAACTAATATTTGTCAATAAAAAAATTAATATTTGAGAAATAAATAATTAATACATATAATAAATTCATTCATTCATTTTTATAATAATTATCTTAAAACTTATGTGTGAATTCTGATTATTTGATTCACAATATAAAATTTTATAAACTGATACTACATAAAACTTTAATATATTATGAAAATATATGCTAAGAACAGACAGAGAAAGAGAGGTATGAGGGAGACATTTAGGCAATATACCCGATCTACCCTATAAAGAGGTAAAATCAAATATTAAATCTTATGCTCATCTAATACCTTTTTATAGCTTCCTACCAATTATTCTTTTATGGTGTCAATGATTGGTCATTAAAAAGTTGGTTTGGCTCAAAAATACAAATTCTCTAAACTCTAAAAGGATTAGGTCAAAATGTATTTTAAGTATATATGTACTTTTGTTCCCAATATACCTTACCAGCTATGTTCTTCACATGGAGATGTTTTTTGTAAAGGTTCTAGAGCGCAGATTGTTCCACGAATATGACATTACCTTGAGCCGTAATTCTTTGAGCTCCACAGTTTTCTGTATCCAGTAATTGGTCTTAATTCTAGAATTAATTAATTATTCATTAGATGATTGTGTTCAAACTATTATTATGTTAAGTCATTTACTTGTCGTCTAAGCAAGTAACTAAAAGAATGTTGTTGTTTTTTTATAATTTTTCTCTTTAATCTTTTTTAAGGATTTGGATTCTCTATGGTAACTCGGTCCTCCATCTGATATCAGACGGTTGTATTTTAATTAAAAGTGTTCTTAAGATAAATTTATCAAAATAATTTATGAATCTGTCAGATTTTTATCATAAGGTTCTTATATTTTTTGAGGTGAATGCGTTCTTTCCAAAAACACAGAATTTGGATCCTTTTTTAATGCCTTTGCTAGACCAATTGCATTTGATACTAACATTGAGCAGATTGTGTGACCGCCGTTTGCTGGATCAAGCAGAGATGCCGTCTGTGGGAATTAGCAGTCATTAAATGGACCCCTCCGGAAGCCAATGAGAATATCTCCTTTAAATTCAGAAATATGTAAAGGAAAAAAATCAAAGTATATTTGTTTGTGGTTGATTTAAAATAAATTAAGTTTGTGATAGGATTTAATTTAAATTAGTGTACCCTCTTATCCTTATATTATTATAATTTTTCTGTCAAAAAATATATTATTATAATTTTAAGTCTTTCGTTGTCAAATAACATTTTAAAGATTTTTTTAATTTAATAATGTGATTTTTTTAATCTGTAAACATCAAAAATAACTCATACGTTTTATTTAATCACCTAAGTTTTATTTTACTTGATATTTAGTAACGTGATTTTTCTTACATCAAATATTTAACTTCTCAGTAACATAATTTTAATTTTAAATTTTGATGCACCATAATAAAGATCATAAGTTTTAATTTGAATAATTTATTTTCATAATTTTTTATTTAATTTTAATAGTCTTATATCTTTAATTTATTCCATAAAATATTCATAAATTAATACTGAAAACATTTTCATTTTTTATTTACTTTTATTTATAAATTTTAATTAAATAAAAATATTCATGCAATTCCAAAAAGCTTGTTAGTTTTTCTAAATTACATTTCTTTCTAATCATTATTATTTTTTTTTTTATTTTGGTTTGTTGTCATCCCAAATAGTTTGACTTTGACCAGATCAAATTCAAGACGAACCTAGATTGCTTTTATCCATTAATAAAAGGCATGCATAGAAAGGAACGCTTATAAATGGCGTTATACATAGGAGAGGGGGGGACCCTGTTATTATTTTGTTTTGTTCTTAGGTTATCAATATTTTAATCATTCATTAATGTGCGAGAGGAAAGCTCCAAGAACAAATATTTATGAGGAAGAGTCTGTCATGGAATTTCATTTTGCTTTGCAAATAGGCGAATGCATGGGCCAGCAAAGAGGCTACTTACCCAATTTCACTACATATATATTCGGCATATGTTATTCTCACTCCCCTTTTTCCTCTTCCCACATCCTACCCTTTTATTTTTTATTTTATAATTAACAAAAACAAGTTTCCGTTTTGTTATCTTTTATATAAAAAATCCAATACAACTAAAACAAGATTCTGTTATATTATTATTTTTTGTACAAAATGGAAACTAGTTGGTGTAGTGTACTCACACACAACATAAACTAGTTTTAGTTTTTTTTTTTTGGAAAGGCAATAAACAAGTTTTAGTTGAATTAGTGAGAAGCAAAAAAATGAAAAGGTACATTGGGGTGGGAGATCTAAGAAGAGAAGAGGCAGAAGAAGAGAGGTATCTCATGGGGAAGAAGAGAGTAAGGGTAGGAAGGAAGAGAAAAAGGTTAAAAGAGAGGGGGAGGGGTAGAATAGGAAATTAAAAAAATAGGGAGTGGGAAGAGAAAAAAGGGGATGAAAATAACATGTCCCATATTTTTCATTACACCTCCCATTATTTTTATTTTTTATATTTAAAAAATAATCTCTTTCCTTTCACCTTCACCCTTCTATTTTCCCTAGCATTGCAACCCCATAAAACCACTACCTTTTCATTTCTCACTTTTTTGCACTCAATGTGTCTCTCCTTGTCATTGTTGACCTCACCCACCCTATCTTGGTTATCGGTCTCCCTTGTTGATCTCATCAAGATTGAGTGTAGGTCAGTTAACATTTTAACATTCTACAAATTAGAAATGCATTATTTAGTTCCAAAATTTAAATTTATCTTTAGACTGTTTTTTTTTTATCTTAGGTCAGAGACCACGAGTGTCTCCCAACTCACTTATTCAGAGATTAGTCTTGCTCGCAATGCGTGACTGTCATTGGTCCAAAGAAATTTTGTACACAGGGAGAATCGACACAGGGTTATCTCACTAAATAAATAATTTTCCTACATGTAAATGTAGCAAAACCTTACACTACCTTTGGATTACACTTCTCAAAGTTTATTTCTAGGACATCTATAAATTCCTAAAAATAGCTTTGGGAAACAATTTTTCAAAATGTATTTAATACATTCAGGAAATTAGTTTCTAGGACATCTACAATTTTTTCAAAATCACCTTCCAAAAATTAGTTCCCCAAAAGGGTACTTGTGTAAAACAAATACAAAAACATGGGGTGCGGAGTGAAAATAGGGAGTATAAAAAGAAATGCACAATTTGCAATAACATGCAAAGTCTAACATACTGTATTTGGTCGAGGAAATGGAGGGAAGATTTTATTAAAACTTTTCTTATTTGGTTCGATTCTTAGAAAGGATTGAAGGAGAATGGAGGCAAGCAAAATATCTTCTCACCCAATTTTAGCCTCCAATATTAGAAGGATTTGGAGGAAAGGGAAAGTGAATCTAAAAACATTTAAATAGTTTACTAAAACATCCTTACTATTTTTGAAACACAAAATTTCCCTCATTACACTTTAGATATATGATTCATTTATTCTTTTGCTACCATTCTTCCATTTGCATGCTCCATCCATGTTGTTCCTAACTTGTCAAAGCTTCAATCAAGAAGCCTCAACTATCAAAACTTCCAAAGGTCTCTCGGTTGCTATTGTACGTTGCTGAAGTCGTCCCCTATCTCCACCCGCCACCTATTTCCAATTATATTACATCCATGCACCAAGCTGATATGAATGTGTCATTCAGATCACAGAAGGATGATGGATCAGAAGTAAACGAAAAAGCTATTTTGAAAACACCCTAGTGCTAAAAGTATAGCACCTCCAAATGCTATTCTTCTGAAGCTATATGACCTTGGGATTTAATTTGATACTTTTGTTAAACTATAAGCTTTCTGATATTTTAATTCAGGGAGTATTTGAAAAGGAGAAGCACTTGTGTTACTCTGAAAATCTACACAAAAACATGTTTTTATGTTCCTCTACATCGTAGCACATAGCGTACTGAAACACGATTTTATAGTTTCATGTTATCGCCACGTGAGCTATATTTGACACCACTTCATCATCTTACATTAGCCAACAATATTCATCTCAGTAAAGAGTTATCCATCTCTCCAATCATTGCTAATCATGCCAAACAAAGACTCTAGCAAGTTTTGCAAGGTATGAATGTTGATAGTCGCTATCTCAGAAAGTGCAGACAATTGCGTGCATAAACAAGCCAAGTACTGGAAGAACAATAGCATAGACAGGGAATTTGGTAGGAGAGAAGTTTTGGTTTTTCGGAAATTATAGGCTGGATATGTTTGATATGCTTTTTTATCTAAGAATGTGTCACAATAATAAACTTGTTCCCATTGCAGCATATATATCTGAGAAAGAAAAATTACTTTCCATGTGACATAGATAACACTGCTGAAAAACCAGTTAAACTATCAGCTTCAGAATCAATAGTCTATTCTTTGAATAAATAACAGAAATCTAAAGTTCAACACTTTAACTGCATCGCAAATTTATCACCATATCAAGGGCTTTGCTACCATGGCCGGGCTGTTTCCCTCTCGACGATGAAGCTTATCCCCCATCGTCTCACTGGCCGACCTTGACCCTTGTTACTCGACATATTTAAAAGCTAAAATAATGGCCACACAAGAGGCTGCAGAGAAAAGCACAAAGAAGGAAAGACAGCTATAACATGTCCAGCAAATAAAAAGGGTAAACTTGCAGTCCTCAAGAGTCAAGAGTCAAGAGAGCTTAAATCTATTCCCTTCCCCGCTCCAAGGGACAGAGACAAAGAACAAAAACATGTGAGATAAAAATGGCCATCTAAGTGTCAAAACACAGATCAAGGCTTGAGCATGATTGGATACTTCCGAATACTATGCTGCTATATATTTTGAGAAGCCAAGAGTTTGTGCCATTATGGGTTATCCAAATATGCATAGTCTGATCAATTCACATCTTAACGTAGATTTAAATAGACGAGAAACAAATAAATATGAAACTGCTGAGCAAAATATTTTTAATGGTATACCTTAGAAGGCCACTGGAACGCTGGTAGTCACTCATCATAACAACTCTCTTCCCTCAAAATTGAATTCATTGCAATGGCTTCATATTTTATCTTTATGGTCTTAATTATAAGATAAAAATTACCTGAACACGAGTGTAAAATTTCCAGATAAGTTAATGACCATTCTGTTTACTAAGAAGGGATCAAAGTTCTAAATGTCTGCCATGATCTATCATCGCTGGTCAGTCACACTCACACAAATTCTAGATGAAGATTCCAAACTATAAGTTAAAAGTTCTGCATAAACTCTTGACTTCAATAAGCTACCCAAAAATGTGGCTACACAATTAGACTTAAAAGAAAGCATGGGCTATAACAAGGTATTAAACAAAATCCTAGTCATACTCAAAATATGGATCTACATGTGTGTATCTCCTCATCAGCTCAACCATGGATGTAGTGAAATTGGCTAACATCTGGCATTCTTCACGAGACTTAGCCTCAGAAACAATCCCATGAATGACCAACTTCTTCAGATTGGGGCAACGCTTAAGCAGACCCTCAACCCAGTGGGAGAAAAGATCATTGATCACAGTCCAGCCAAGCTCCAAGACAACAACACTCTCCAGATAGGAAGAGCCTTGTAAACCATAGTGAAGCACTCCATCTCTCACATCATAACTTAGTGATAAATGGCTCAGGTAGGGAAAGCAAGTCGCGATTGTTTCCAAATCCACAACCTCATCCTCATCGTCAAACATCACATCCCAAAGACGAAGCCTCTTCAAATTCGACGATCTTGAAATCATCTGGTAAAACTTTGGCCATATAATTGTGAAGTTGCTGATATCCACAGTCTCAAGATTCTCAACTGTCTCACCAATATCAAGATGTATAACACTAACATCATCAATCTTAAAATGCTTCAAGGTCCCCTTGCCAATGAGTTCAAAAAACTCAAGTGCACAATCTTTCAAGTGCAAGCACTCAAGCCCATCCGCCTCCAATAAAAACTTGTCCAAACTGATTGCTTCTACATACACACTCTTCAGCGTTGAACTGCTCAATTCAACGGTCACCTGTGCATCAGACATTGCAATCTCAGGATTGACAAGTTCCAAAGCTTCAATCTTCGGACATGCAGACACCAAAAGATTTAGATCCAACGCAGATATACTGACGTAACTCAAGGAAAGAGATTTCA
Source organism: Glycine tomentella (assembly GCA_007407185.1). Lineage (NCBI taxonomy): Eukaryota > Viridiplantae > Streptophyta > Magnoliopsida > Fabales > Fabaceae > Glycine > Glycine tomentella. The sequence continues at coordinate 108,760 of PYAF01006307.1, read as the reverse complement.
AACAAGGGAACCGCTGATAATTAGGCTCAACCCCCACAATGGAATTATGAGCCAGATCCAGTATTTCCAGCTTGTGCCTGCCACATATTTCAAGAATGTTAACATTAGGCGTAGTCTTGACATTATAATGCAATTGCCTGAGAGTTTCCCTGGTGTACAAGAGCCAAGCAGTAACCGTGGAAGCCGAGAATTCATCCACATCTTCCATCAAAATGGAGAGGGCCTGCAACCCTGAGCTCTGGAAAATGGTTTGTGTGATCAAAATCTCGAGGCGGGTAGTTGTCAAATCCCGGTAAATGGGCCAATCTTTGGAACTGAAGGAGAGTGTATGAAGGTGCTTGCAGCACGCTTGTCGCCATTTCCTGCATGTTGCAGAAGCTATCACCACATCTCTTGCAGCCCTCAAGTGTGACAGAATGTTCCCAATCACTTCAACAGGAAGCTGGTCCATTATGCTGCAATTTCCAACTTGCAAACCCCTCACAACGCTATATCTATCAACAACTTTCTCTTGTGTGTTGTGTTGACAACAAACAAACAATAACAACAGAAAGAAAATAAAAGCAAGCAAACAAAAAAAGAAAAAACACTTCTTTTAAATCCTTCAATTCACTTCAAAGAGCGATTTTGGAAGTACCCTAAAAAATCACGCCAGAATCATGAATGGATTTCACCAGATGCAAATGCTCAACATCTCTCATCAACTTCTCTTCTCACTGGATCAACTTGCAACAGAAATCACGAAAATTAGGAAAGTAAATGATCAAGATTTAAGATTTAATCAAGCAGGTAAAAGTGGGATTTGGGGAATTAGAATTTAGGATCAAAATTGAAATTAATTAAAACAACAATAACAATAACAATTGATTGGAAAACAATAGAAAATGGTAGTATGAGATAGAGAAAGTGGGTTGTTTATTTACCTAGAAAATAAGGAATAACTAAATGAGGATTATTGTTGAATGATGTTTAATTATAGAGCGAGATCGGGTGGCAAGTTTTGTAGGAGAAGAGAATCACAACCAGTGGTGAAATCTCAAACCAAAGTTCGTTCCTTCCTTTGAGTTTGATTTAGGATTTGCTAAGATTTCATTCAAGCGCGTTACAGATACAGAGACTCTCTGGCTAGAGTTCTGGCAATTGTATCCTTTTAATTCTATGGATGGATAAATTATATTAATTAAACTTTATTAATTAAAATATTAGTATTAATTTATTACTATATTTAATGTTATTTATTGTTGAATAAATTAGGTGTAATGTAACTTATGTAAGTGATACTTCTTCCCTTTCATTTTAATTATAATATTAATACAATTTTTCATATTATATTTAATGTACTTTTTATATAATTATTATGAAACTAAAAAAGTAATAAAAAAATGTTTTGATAATTTTTTAAACTATTTAAGTTTATTTTATGTTAGTTGATAATTTTGACTTTATGTTTTATTTAAAAAAAAAGTTTAATTATATATTTTGAAGGGAACCTCTCTTCCTTTTTCTTTTTCTTTTTGGTATTATTTGAATTCGACATGCATCCAATGCAAGATACCCGCTCCATCAGTGTTCAATACGACATCATATGATATAGAAAACCTTGGTTTCCCACTTCCAAACAGCTACGGTTTTTCTGTCTCGTTTACTTTTGAGTTTTGATGAATTTTTTAAAAATCAGTGCTACTACTGTTCTTTAGTAGTGAAAATTGTGATATCTAATGGATTGGATGAGGCTGGCATATTGGACTATTCAATCATGTTAGTTGAGTAATTTTTATTGAGTAAAAATATTCTTCTGGATACGAGAATTATACACCACACGTATATCTAAATATATAAGTGATTAATTATGTATATAAATATGATTTATTTTATTTTATAAGTAATTAAAATAAATAAATAAATATAATTACTAATATATGATTAATGGTGCCATAAAATTATGGATCATCACATGTAATTAACTATATGTCTCTCTTTTTCTTTTGAAAGAGTGATTAACTATATGTCTAAATATGATTAATTTTGTTTATAATTGATTAATACTGTCTTAGAATTATTAATCACCGCATTGTGATTAACTGAATGTGTAGATATGGTTAATTTTATTTCACAAATGTTTAATAGTAGTGTAAAATTATTATCATATTAATAAATTGTTAGTCTAGGTTTTATTCTCATAAATATGAAGTTTGGGACTTGCAAATATAACAAAGAACAAAATTGAACAAGTTTAAAAAAATATTATAAAGGCATGAAAATTAAATATTTTAAATTAAAAAAGCATTTAGTCATAATAATAATAATTAATGACTCGGCTTGAACTAGTCGATTCAATGGTTAAATTGATGACCCCAATCCGGATGAACTACTAAATCAATTTGGTTGAACAAGTTGGATCAAAATTAATTATTTTAAAAATACAAAAATTTAATGAAAATATAATAAAAAGGCACACTAAAAATTTAAATCAATAATCTTAAATTTATTTAGTGAATTAACTAGTGATCCAGTGACTCGACTAGTAATCCATCAATCCAATGCCTTGGTCAAGTCAATGATCACTCTAATTTTAAAAATTATGATTTTCACGTCCAAATTAATTGAGTTGTTACATATGAAATTCTTTAGTTCTACAAGGGTTGGGAGCCTTGGTGGGAAAAAGTATGGACTAGTCACTACTGATGATTATTTTAAATACTGTCGATTTTTATACTATTTGGGGTTTTTTTAAAAAAAAAATTATCAAATGGAGATAATTTTTAAATTAATTCTCGTTTAAGGATAAATCATAAAAAATAGCTAGGACTCTATTAGAAGTCATAAATCTTTATATGACTTTCACATAAAAGTCGTGAAAGTAATTATGACTTTGTAAATTGAAGTTTTATAAAGATTTATGATTTTTGGTTAAAAGTCATAACTACTTTTATAACTTATTCATAAATGATAATTAATTAAAAAAATATATTTTATTTGACAATTTTAAAGAAAAAAATTATCCCAAATGATATAAAAAGCCAACACACGGGTATACTTTATAGCCCACAAGAGTTTTGCAAAGTAGCTTTATTCAAGTGTTTATTTTAAGAATTTTCTAAAAGATTTGTAAAATGTTTATAACAAACACATTTTAAGTCTCAGTCTTATGTTTCTTTGTGTTTTACAATGAAGGTGTGTATATATAAGTGTTTTGGATGGTAGCATGTTCGATAGTTTTCCAATGTCGATCATTTTCTATGCCCATGAAAGCCATGTTGGGAATTGATGGCTGGAGAGTGAGTCACATGTTAGACTGATTTTACCTACTCCACTTTGTATTTCACTCAATCACACTTACACATTCACTTTTCCTTGAGGAGAACTAATAAACTTGAGATTGAGAGAAAAGAGTATGAATAGAACTTGATTATTTTCATTGCAGCAATGATGCATTTATATACAATAACCTTAAGGACTAAAAAGTGCTTAAAATCAGAATTATATTGCTAACATCCCCTCATAATTCTGATTTCTATTCAGCTTTGCATAGCAGCTTGTCTCTGAGTTCTTCAAATTTAGCCTTTCTGAGAGGCTTAGTCATCAAATCTACAAGATTATCTTCTGATCTACAGTACATCAACTTGATCTTGCCTTTGCTCACTTTGTCTCTGATGAAGTGATATCTAGTTTCTATATGTTTGTTGTTTCCATGATCAATAGGATGCTTGGCCAAGTTTATTGCAAACTTGTTGTCAATTTGCAGTGTCACTGGTCTCCTCTTCAAAATCTTCATTTCCTTTAGTAATTTTCTCAGCCATATTCCCTGACAAGCTCTCATAGAAGCTGCTATATATTCAGCTTCACAAGTTGACAGTGCTACAGGATCCTCCTTCCTTGAGCACCAAGAAATTGGTGCTCTTCCATACTTGAAAAGATATGCAGCTGTGCTCTTTATGTCATCATTGTCTCTCCTCCAATCTGAGTCAGTATAACCTACTAACTCAATTTCAGTGTTGCCTTGGCCAAAGGGAAACAAAACTCCAAGGTGAATTGTGCCTTTTATATATCTTAGGATTCTTTTAGCAGCCATCAAATGAGGTGTCTTAGGAGCCTTCATGAATCTGCTAATAATTCCAACACTGTAAGCCAAATCAGGTCTTGTATTGCACAAGTATCTTAATGAGCCAACCGTCTTCCTGAAAACTGAAGCATCAACCAATCCTCCCACATCTTTCAAACTCAATGACAAACCTGCTTCTGCTGGAGTGGCTGCTGCATTACATTCTTCCATCTTGAACTTCTTCAAAATATCTCCAGCATACTTTGATTGATGCATAATGATTCCAACTTCAGTTTCCTTGACCTCTATGCCAAGAAAGTATGACAAGAGTCCCAAGTTTGTCATTTCACACTCCTTCATTAACAACTTCTTCACAACTTCTATCTCTTTTGTTTTACTTCCAGTCAAAAGTAAGTCATCAACATAAAGACACAAAATTGTTAGCTCATCTGCAGATTTGTGCTTCACATAAACTTCATGTTCTAAGGGGCAATTGACAAAACCAATTCCAATCAACACACTGTCAATCATCATATTCCAAGCTCGAGGGGCTTGTTTCAATCTATACAAAGCCTTCTTCAATCTGAAAACCTTAGATTCATGACCAGTAACCTTGAATCCTGGTGGTTGATCAACATAGACCTCTTCTTCAAGTGGTCCATTTAAGAATGTTGATTTTACATCAAGTTGGTATATAGACCATCCTTTCAAACAGGCAATGGCAGCTACAACCCTTACTGTTTCAATCCTTGCAACAGGAGCAAAGATTTCTCCATAGTCAATACCCTCTTTCTGCAAGAAACCTTTAGCCACAAGTCTAGACTTGTCCTTGATCACTTCACCACTAGGATTCCTTTTAAGCTTGTACACCCATTTTACAGCAATTGACCTTTTCTCCTTAGGCAATGTCACAAGCTCCCAGGTTCCATTCTCCTCAATGGAATTTAATTCTTCCTCCATTGCAGTAACCCATTTAGGATTTTGTAAGGCTTCTTCACAACTGACAGGTTCAGTTCCAGCATACAGTGCAAGATGCACAAGCTCACCTTCTTCAGTTATTTGCTGGTCAGAGTATATTTCAAAGTCTTTCAATATCTGTGGTGTTTGCTTGATTCTCTGAGATTTTCTTGTATCACTTCCATCTGCAGGGATCTCAGCAACAGCATATTCACTACTCATATCACTAGAGATACCAGCAGTGATTTGAATTTTAACAGTTTTGTTTGCTGAATCTTCTCTCCATTCATAACCTTTTAATTCATCAAATACAACATCCCTGCTTATTACTACTTGATTTTTTTTTTGATCATAAAGCCTGTAGCCTCCAGTGGAGTGATATCCAAGAAAAACCATCTGCTCAGCCTTGTCATCCAATTTCTGCCTGAGTTGATCAAGTACATGTTTATAGCACAGAGAACCAAAAATTCTGAGATGGGTTATGTCAGGTTTGGTGTTGGACCAAGCTTCTTCTGGTGTTTTATTCTTCAACCTGCTGGTAGGGCACCTGTTAAGTATATAAACTGTTGTGGAAGCAGCTTCACTCCATAGTGTGTGTGACAGATTTTTAAATTTCAGCGTGCACCTGACCATACTCATTATGGTCCTGTTTCTTCTCTCAGCAGCACCATTATGCTGAGGAGTGTAGGGAGGTGTGAATTCGTGTGTTATACCTGCTTCTTCACAGAACTCAACAAATTCCCTTGAGGCGTATTATCCACCTCCATCAGTTCTCAAGGTTTTAATATGATTTTCACATTGTTTTTCAACAACAGCCTTATACTTCTTAAAAATACTAAACACCTCACTTTTTCTTTTAATCATGTAAATCCATGTTTTTCTACTCAAATCATCAACAAAGGTTATGAAATACCTGCTTCCACCAAGTGATTCTGTTTGTATTGGCCCACACACATTAGAGTAGATAATCTCCAATTTCTGCTTTGACTTTATAGGAACAAAGCTTTTGAATGGTCTTCTTGTTTGCTTGCCTTCTAAGTAATCCTTGCATTTTTCAGTAGCTGATTTCAGTTGAGGAATTCCTCTCTCCATCTCATGCATATGACTTAGATCCTTGAAATTCGGGTGACCAAGTTTGTAATGCCATAACCATTCAGTTTTGCTTGTGGTTGTAAGTAAGCAGTTGCTTTCCAACATATTGATGCCTACTTTGAAAGTCCTGTTTCTGGATAGTGGAGCCTTCAATATCAGTCTTTTCTATTTGTCATAGACTCTCATCCTTTGGTCTAACATAGTCATTTGGTAGCCCTTTTGTGCAAGCTGACCAAGACTTAGTAAATTGCACTCAAAACCAGGAACATAAAGCACTTCTTCTATGCAGGATTCTTTGCCATCCTTTCTTTTGATCATCACACTACCAACTCCTCCAGTGATTAGAGTACTTCCATCAGCAAATCTCACTTTGTTCTTCATTGATTCATGAAGACTGATAAACCAGTCTTTGTGTCCTGTCATATGAGTAGAACACCCTGTGTCAAGGTACCAGTGATCATCATTTTCTCCACTAGATTTTGTTGTAACCATAAGCAAAACTGGTTCAGCATCTGAGTCTCCTTCTGCTGCAAGCTGAGCCTCATCATCTTGGTCCTTGTCTCTATACCAACACTCAGTCGAGTAATGTCCCTTCTTACCACAGCAGTAACAATCTATGTTCTTCTTGTCTCAGTTTTTCTTACCTCCTCTACCTCTTGATCCAGAGAAACCTCCTCTCTTCTTAGTTGAACCACCATTCTTTTGATTAGATTGAGATTTCCACCCTTCTTTAGAGTAGTATCCACCTCTTCCTCTTGAAATCTTGAATTTTTCTCTACCTCTCTTGCCTCTATTGCTTTCTGTTGAAACATTTCTTGAGTTGCTTTGAACTTGAAGTGCTTGTTTAGAAGCTTTGTCAGCTACCCTTTCTTGAAGTCTTTGTTCATGGTCTTCAAGAGAACTTTGCAATTCATCTATTGACATGGTCTCAAGATCCTTTGATTTTTCAATTGCAACCACTATGTGATCGAATTTTTGATTCAAGGTTCTGAGAATTTTTTCAACTATCATCAAATCAGTGATTTTCTCACCACAATGTTTCATGGAATTTACAAGAACCTGCATTCTGTTGAGGTAGTCTCATATCCTTTCATTCTCCTCATTTGTAACATCTCAAATTGCTTTCGAAGTGTTTGCAATCGGACCTTCTTGACCTTTTCTGCTCTAACATATGCTTTGTTCAGTATGTCCCAAGCTTGTTTTGGAGAACTTGCTCCTGCAATTTTCTCAAAGTGAGAATCATCCACACATTGATGAAGAATTACCGAGGCTTTGCAATCTTTCTTCTTTAATTCCTTGTTTCCTTTCTTTGCATCAGAGGTTTCTTCTTCAATACCTTTTTCAACTATCTCCAACAAATCTTGGAAACCAAACACAACATTCATCTGAACATGCCATCTGCTATAGTTCTTCCCTATGAGGATAGGAATATTTGCCAGAAAATGACCATTGGACGCCATGATTACTGTAGCAAGATCCCTTCTTGATCGAACCTAAGCTCTAGGATACCACTGTTAGACTGATTTTACCTACTCCACTTTGTGTTTCACTCAATCACACTTACACATTCACTTTTCCTTGAGGAGAATTAATAAACTTGAGATTGAAAGAAAAGAGTATGAATAGAACTTGATTATTTTCATTGATGCAATGATGCATTTATATACAATAACCTCAGGGACTAAAAAGTGCTTAAAATCAGAATTATATTACTAACATCATAGTGTCACACTACTTCATATACCAATGGAACCTGAGGCCATGTTGGTTTTAGAGGTGAACTTTAATGGTTTGAAGTCGAGGCTGGTGATCAAATGTCGGGCACATGCGTGATACGAGTTGAGGTGTTGGGGGTGAGTAGACAGCTTAGTTGTAGGCCGAATTGATTAGGTTGGAGTTAGACTAACTAGGTTTAGGTCATGTTTTCAACAAAAAAAGGTTTAGTATTTTTTTACAAAAAAGTTGTTAATAAAAATTATTATTTTGTATTATACATATAAGTTTATAATTATATATATATATATAAATTATCTTCAATTATAATTATATATAGGCCTAAAATAAACTTAGACTATAGTTAAAGATTATTTAATAAAAGCATTACCGACCTATAGATATATGTTTACCTTTACATTTTTTAAGTTATAAATTATATATGTAAATAGGTGTATTTGTATTTTTTAAACTATCATACTTAAGCCCTTTGATTCTTTGATGAAACTTTCATATATCTCACAAGTTCATTGATCCATAAAAAAAAACATTTCTCCCTTTTAATTATTTTTTTTCAAACAAATAGTAAATTTTAATAGTTCGCTATTATATTTTTCCTTTCAATTTTGTTCCATTTTATTTCTATAGAAATAAAACAAAAT
>PYAF01006307.1:67899-99017 GCA_007407185.1 Glycine tomentella | reverse complement strand
ATAAAAAATATCTTAAAAATACACGAAATTCAAGTAAATCATATCATAAACAATTTAAATTTTCAAATATTAAATTAAATTTAAACATATATTTAAAAATAATAAACATATCAAAACATGTTTTAACATTTTTCTCAACCGTTATATCATAAAATATTTTAAACTAATTATATCATTTTTTTTAATTTAAACAGATAAAATGCTTGTATTTTATCTAAGGAATAGAAACATTAAAAAAAAAATCTAGGGTACAATTTGTTTTTTTGACAGAAAATCTAGATAACAATATATCTTCCTACGATCCTACAATCTAAATTTAAGTTTTAGTATGTAAAACCATTGTTTTCATATATTTTCATCAATCTTTATTTGATCTTATGTTCACAACAACTTCAGTGTTTGTAATGTAGGCTAATTTTTATAAATAATACAAATTTAATCAATATTTAGCAAAAGGGGACAAATCCAAAATTATTTAGGAAAATGGGGTGATGCAACACGCCCAGCTGGGGCGTGTTTAAACACGCCCAGATGGGGCGTGTTTGCTCCCCTGGCGACACGTGGCACAGAAAAATGGGGTGCAGGGTTTTCGCGGTTTTTTCGTAAATTACGGAAGGCTATAACTTTTGATCGGGACGTCCGATTGAGACGAAACCGGTGGGCACGCGCTCGAAATCGAGAGGAGAAGGCCTGGGCAAGTAACCAAAGGGGACTTGCCCAAAAATTTTTCCCAAACGAGGCCTCTAAGTGCCTCAAAAATGTGATTTTGTCTTTCAGCCTCCAAAAAATTGCTCGTTTTTTATTTTTTATTTAATCAATTAGTGAATTGCATGCTGTTTTTTATTTTTTCAATTACTTCATTCAATTTCGAGCGCTTTGACATAAAATACCCCTACATCGGACATTCCTACAAAAAAATTATGACTGTTTAAAGTATTTCCTTGACGTATATATATGGGTGGAAACAGGTCAGGTCAGACGTCGTTAGGCGTGGCTTGGGCCTGACTTAAAAATGTAAAGCTTGGCCTACCCTAGTTATCTATCATAGGTTTTTTTTAGGTCTGACCTAGTTTTTTTTAGGTCTGACCTAGCCAATTTAAAAGCTTGGTTTGACCTACGAGCCTATTATATATTAAAAATCTACTTTACAATAAATATATATATATATATATTAAATAAACCAGCCTGATAGGTTTAATAAGTTTTTTTTAAAGGTTAAGCCTGACCTTTTTATTTAAATAGGTTTTTCAAAAAGATTTAACCTAGCCTTAAATAGGTCAGCCAAAAGCCCCTGATAGATGGCCTAACCCATTTCCATCTCTACTTATATATGTAATTTGTCCTACCATCCAATACGACAAGAAACAACAAATATGCTTGTAGGAATGTCCGATGTAGGGGTATTTTATGTCAAAGCGCTCGAAATTGAATGAAGTAATTGAAAAAATAAAAAACAGCATGCAATTCACTAATTGATTAAATAAAAAATCAAAAAACGAGCAATTTTTTGGAGGCTGAAAGACAAAATCGCATTTTTGAGGCACTTAGAGGTCTCGTTTGGGAAAAATTTTTGGGCAAGTCCCCTTTGGGTACTTGCCTAGGCCTTCTCCTCTCGATTTCGAGCGTGTGCCCACTGGTTTCGTCTCAATCGGACGTCCCGATCAAAAGTTATAGCCTTCCGTAATTTACGAAAAAACCGCGAAAACCCTGCACCCCCATTTTTCTGTGTCACGTGTCGCCAGGGGAGCAAACACGCCCCATCTGGGCGTGTTTAAACACGTCCCAGCTGGGCGTGTTGCATCACCTCATTTTCCTAAATAATTTTGGATTTGCCCCCTTTTACTAAATATTGATTAAATTTGTATTATTTATAAAAATTAGCCTTGTAATGTAAGCATTTGAGTGATTTGACTAAGCCAGTTGGAAAATCGCTGCATCTGGCTTCACCACCTGCATCTATGGCCAAACCCCGGCATCTCTTTCTCCTTCTTCTTCTTCTTCTCTGCGCCACTCTTGAATTTTCTTCATCTTCACCCTCCAATCACCTCTACGATGTTGGAGAACTTGTCCCATTGTTTGTCAACAAAGTGGGACCCTTCAACAACCCCAGGTTCCATAATTTTACTCACTTTTTTTGGTGAAGTTTTCCTCATGTTTATGTTCATTCAATTTCTGTTTATACAATGTCTCTGTGACAGTGAGACATATGAATACTATGATTTGCCATTCTGCACTCCAGGTTAGTACTAGTCACTCTTAGTCTTAGGTTTAAGGTTTAATGAATCTCATTATATTGTTGAGAAATAGGATTAAATTATCGTTGGATTGGAATTTGGAACCATTTTGATTGTGAAAAAAAAATGTTGTGTTTTTCACAGACCCAATTGTCAGAAAGAAAGAGTCCCTTGGGGAAGTTCTCAATGGTGACCGTTTGAGCAATGCTTTGTACGAGTTCAAGTTCCGGGTGGACAAGATTGATGAGACCTTGTGCCAAAATAAGCTTACAATTGATCAAGTTGCAACCTTTAAGCGAGCTATAAACCGTGACTTTTACTTCCAGTTTTACCTGGATGATCTTCCATTCTGGGGGTTCATTGGGAAACTTGAAGAGGATGGGTGGACTCCTGGTGGAAAAGAACCAAATTATTACCATTTTACACATGTTCAATTTGATGTTCTTTACAATGGGAACTGTATCGTGCAAGTAAATGCATTTGGCAATCCAAATCGTGCTGTAGATATTACTAAAGATGTTGGTGTTGATGTTAAGTTCACTTATTCTGTTATCTGGAATGCCACTAAAGTACGTTTTGAGAACAGGATGGACAGATACTGAAGAGCTTCGTTGATGCCTACCCACCGGCAAGTTCATTGGTTCTCGTTCATTAACTCAATTGTCGTCATTTTGCTTTTGATTGGTTTGCTTGCTCTGCTTTATATGCGGCATCTGAGGAGTGATTTGAAAAAGTAACTTTCTTCTTTATTCATAATTCTATAAGAGCTGAATATAATCAGACTGTCTTTATTTGTTAGCCTAACAGTTTTTCATTTACAATTTAGGTATTCTAATGCAACTGAAGAAGATAATGAGTTTGGTTGGAAGTCCCTCCAACATGGCGATGTACTCAGACCTCCTCAAAACTCATCCTTATTTTTTGCTGTTGTGGGAACTGGTACCCAATTGCTAATCTTGTAAGCTACTTTTGTAGTCAATATTCCCCGATCCTCTCCCCAAAAGCCATGTACTAAGCCTCTAGTCTTTACATGGCAATGTCATGACTAAAATATATGAAGGCGTGTGATGTATAGCTTCATCTATGCATCAACAGATTGACCAACCTATGTTTTTATTCAAATCATTTAGCAATCTGAATCTAGACTATCAAGTGATAGCATAGGCCAAAAGCAATCTCTTTACACATGATTTCTGTTTTCCCTGGTTTGATCTCACATGTATGGTTATGTTTATGATGTGGATCGTACTTCCTTCTGATTCTTTGTATAATAATCTTTAAACTAAACTTAGGCAGACTGTTTATTTGTTGTGTTATGAAATCAATACTATAGGTGTTATCAGGGAGCTTTACTTATGCAACCTTTCATAGATAGTTTTCTTTTTCTACCCTTTTTCTTGCAACCTATCTTCTAACTAAATACATCTTAGCTATGTACATAGTTTATTTTTTAATAATTGTACACCACAATTCAACCAAAATTCAAAGTCATTTTTTTATTGTCAGTAGGCTGTCTCTGTTCTATTCTCACTCGAGATCTCTGTCCATATTGAATGCATGTTAAAATTAGTTCCTGACTTCCTGAAATAGAAGTCAGTGTTCATTTGTGTTAATGTTAGGAAAAAATAATTACAATTAGTTGGCCTATAATTTGTTTCTCTTTTGATATAAAATGACATGACTTTTTCTTTCAGGCTTTGTGTCTTGCTGTTTCTAGCACTTATCTTGTTGGCACCCTCTATCCCTACAATCGTGGAGGACTGTTAAATTGGCTTGTCTTGCTGTATGCTCTTTCATCTGTTTTTGCTGGGTACACTGCAGCATCCTTCCATGGCCAGTTTTCTGAGAATGGATGGGTAATTCTTTACATAATTCCACGAGAAAGAAAAAAATGTTTCACTTTTAATGTTATTTTTATCTACCTATAAATATATGTGATTTGGCTATGTAGTAAAATGTTAAGAGTGATGAGAGAGAGAAACAGTGGGGCGGGTAGAGAGAGAAACCGCGTAAGTCAACGCTACGTAGGGCTTAGGTATAGACAGCACATCGCGGCACCGGCGACGGCAAGAGGCAGGAAAGCAAATACATGGAGGGAACATGCAGATGTGGCCTTCTTCTACTTCACTCGTTTCCCAGAGGATTTGGGGGAGAAGGAACTGTGGCTCATTTTCAAAAAATTGGGGGATGTCAGGGAAGTGTTTATCGCAAAAAACAGAAACATAAGTGGCAAAAGGTACGGTTTTGTGCGATTCAAAGGAGTAGAGAACATTCTGCAACTGGAGAGAGCTTTGGATAACTTGATAATAGGGGGCCTCAAATTACACGCAAACATTCCAAAACATGAAAGGGAGGGTCGTATCGCTGCGGCGAAGGGCAAGGCTGTTCTTTACGAAGAAGGGAGTTCAGGCGACAACGGAGGGAAGGAAGTCAAAGGGTTACGACCCATTCATCCCTTTCCTAGGCAACCTCTACAGCGGGCAACGTATGCACAAATCGCGGCCAAATCCAGCTATCAGGGTAAGAAAAGGTGGTACCCGAAACATGCATCTGACATAAATGCACCATCCTCCTCGTCGCTTTAGATTGTCATTCAGACGGAACGCAAGAACTGGCTTAGTGAAGCATGGGTAGGAAGGTTGAGGAAGCTGAACATGTTTGATAGGTTGGAGGAAGAAATGGCTTGGGAGGGAGGCGAGGATATCAAACCAAGGTATATCGGGGAAGACATGGTGCTTTTAATGGGTCTGAGTGATTCTAAAGCGGAGGAACTGTGTCGCATAGAAGAGAATCACGGCTTATCCATGTTCCATACCCTGGAAAGATGGAAACCAACTTTGAAGCCTGTATTTCGGTTGGTTTGGGTGCTGTGCTGGGGCATTTCGCTACATGCGTGGGAATCAGTAACCATGGCTAAGCTAGTCGCGACCATGGGGGATCTGGTGGAGGTAGATGACGAAACTGACGACCTCCAGCGCCTAGATAGAGCGTGTCTGCTCATTAAAACACCATGGCCACCAACTATAAAGCATAACATTGCGGCTTCCATAAACGGAGTCGATTTTATGATCAACATCGTTGAGGAACCAATCGCGAGCTCTGGAAGATGTGGATGCTCCAAACGGTGCTTTGCGGACTCTTCTGACGAAGTTACTTCGATGGATAGCTCAGAGTTCAGCAGCGACGTGCCAGAGGGTTTGTTTCATGAGCCAGAACCAGCGGCAACTGTACCACCGGTGAACGCACCGGACGGAGAGTCCGGAGAATCTGACGAAGAGCGGTATTTACACGCGGGCTTGGGTCAGCTACCAGCGGGTATAGTTTCTGAATCTGACAACAGCAAAAACAGCAGGGATGTCGTCTCGGACACGTTTGGAGACAAGTTGTCACCTAACTAGGGTGAGGAATGGGACAGTACCCAAGCTGGGAGAGTAGGGCCAGAGGAAAAAGGCGTAGAGGACGATTCTGAGGGAAAGGTCAATGGGGATAAAATATTGGAGTCAAAAGATGAAGGCTCAAAAAGGGAAAGGATAGGGGTGGTGACGACCCCACTCTCTCAGCTTTGTCAACAAAGAAAGGTAACGGGGTCACATGTTTTGGAAGCTACGAAAGATGAGGATGGAGCTGGCGTGGGACCCTCCTGGGATAGTGGGATTTTATCAAATGAAGTCACCACTACTCCCTTGGGCCAAAAGCTTATTGGGCCTGAATGGCAAGTCTATTCATGATGTAGGGGGGGAAAAACAAAGCTGATTCTATTAAGACCCATGTTCAACATCTGGGCCTTAATCAAAAATCAGGAGAACTCGCATATGAGAAGGGAAAGGAGGGTATTAACATTCATTCCAGTTCAGCGTCACCAATTGATAGGCAGGAGGATAATGGACTAAAAATAGTCGCTGATTGGGGGACAGGAACAAAGGATTTAGCCTCTCTATGCTCAAGTTCAAGCTCCAGTTCCAATAATTCTAAACCACACGCTGACTTTTGGGCATTGGCTCAACAATTTGGTGTAACCTGTCATAATCAGGATGAGGTGATTAATAAGATGTTGGTTCTGGAAGAAAGAGATAAGGGGGAGTCTTCGAGATGGGGGAAAGACGATGTTGATTTATGAAGATCCTATCCTATAATATAAGGGGGCTGGGGAGGGGTGTGAAGTGGAACTCAATCAGAAAACTGGTGGGTATAGAAAATATTGATCTGCTCTGTCTACAAGAAACAAAGAAAGAGTCCATTGACAAGGTGATGTGTCAAGCTTTGTGGGGAGATTCAAGTGCATCTTGGGAATTCCAGCCAGCAATCAATAAAGCGGAAGGGTTACTTTGTATTTGGAATGAGGAATCTTTTAAGGTAGAGAAAAGGCTGAAAGGCAGTGGCTTCATTTATTTGGAAGGATCATGGGTGTCAGATAACAAGAAGATCACTATAGTCAACGTTTATTCACCTTGTGATGCAGTTCTGAAAAAAAATTTCTGGGAAGAAATCAAACAGTTAAGGAGGGCAAATGCAGGGGGTTTATGGTGTATTATTGGAGATTTTAATTACATTAGAAGATCGTCAGAAAGAGTGGGTTCCGACCCGAGTAACCAGGATGGTGGAAATGTAAAAAATTTTAATGAATGGATTGAGGATCTAGAAGTGGAGGAAGCTCCAAGGAAGGGGAGAAAATTCACATGGCATAGACCAAACAGGCCAGTGAAAAGTAGACTAGACAGGGCCTTGGTATCTGCTTATTGGCTATCATTATGGCAGGGGTGCTCCCAGATCGCTTTGGACCGCAATTATTCTGATCACTGTCCAATTATGCTTACTTCTTTTCATGTGGATTGGGGGCCAAAACCATTTCGTTTCCTTGACTGCTGGTTACAGGATAAATTGCTTAGAAAGGTTATTTCTGAGTCGTGGAACTCTCACGTGGGTCATGGTTGGGGTGGCTATATATTAAAAGAAAAATTGAAACTCCTCAAACACAATTTGAAGGTTTGGAATAAAACTCAGCTTGGGGATATTCAACAGAAAATTAGCAAGTCAGAATAGGAACTGAACAAGATTGAGATAGAAGCGGAGAATAGACAACTGTCTGAAGAAGAAATAAAAAGGAGGAAACTAGTACAGAAAGATTTGTGGGTTGCTGCAAATGCAAACGCGTCGCTACTAAGACAAAAGGCATAGTCGAGATGGATTAAGGAGGGGGATTGTAATTCCCATTTCTTTCACCTGTCAGTTAATTGGAAGCGTCGGAAAAATGTGCTGCAAGGAGTGCGCGTTGATGGGTGCTGGGTAGAGGAGCCTGGTAGGGTTAAGGAGGTAGTAAAAAAGTTTTTCATGTGTAGATATCAAGAACCTGACCTAGACAGACCCAAGTTGGATGGGGTTCATTTTAGAGTTCTTGAACAGCAGCATAATATTGCCTTGACAGCCCCTTTTGAGGTTCTTGAAATTAAAGAAGCGGTTTGGAGTTGTGGCAGTGATAAAAGCCAGGGACCGGATGGCTTCAATTTTAAATTCTTTAAGGAATTTTGGGATATCTTAAAGCCTAATCTGCTTCGTTTCATGGATGAATTTCACTTCAATGGGATTTTCCCAAAGGGGGGAAATGCTTCTTTCTTAGCTTTGATCCCTAAGATTCTTGATCCTCAAAGCCTACATGAATACCGTCCTATTTCATTAATAGGTTGTATTTATAAGATTGTGGCTAAGGTGCTTGCTAACAGGTTGAAGAGGGTGTTGCCTCTCATCATTGATGAACAACAATCTGGTTTTATTGAGGGACGTCAGCTATTACATAGTGTTGTGATTGCTAATGAGGTAGTTGAGGAGGCCAAGAGGAGTAATAAAAGGTGTTTGATATTTAAGGCAGATTTTGAAAAAGCCTATGATTCGGTAAGTTGGGAATTCCTTTTGTACATGATGAAGAGGATGGGTTTTAGCTCTAAATGGATTTCATGGACCAAAGGATGCTTAAATTCAGCTTCTATTTCTATTCTGGTAAATGGAAGCCCAACATCCGCATTTCAGCCACAGAGAGGATTGAGACAAGGTGACCCACTTACCCCTTTCTTGTTCAACATTGTTGCGGAAGGCCTAACAGGACTTATGAGGGAAGCTCAAACGAAGAATTTCTATGATGGTTTCAATGTGGGGAGGAATTTGGTAGATATTACTATTCTCCAATATGCTGATGATACCATTTTCTTTGGGACAATATCCAAAGAAAATGTTAGAGCTTTAAAGGTGTTACTGAAGAGTTTCGAGCTGGTTTCGGGTTTGAAATTAAACTGCAATAAGTGCAGTTTTGGTGCTTTTGGGATGAATGATCAGTGGGTATCTGCAGCTGCCAGTTTCCTGAATTGCGGGGTGTTGTCTGTACCTTTTTCCTATTTGGGTATCCCAATTGGGGCGAACCCGAGGCGTTGTTCGATGTGGGAGCCTATACTTAAAAAGTGTGAGAGGAAATTGTCCATATGGAAACAAAAATACCTGTCATTCGGGGGTAGAGTGACTTTGATTAAAGCCGTCCTTAACTCGATTCTTATCTTCTTCTTTTCTTTTTTCAGGGTACCGAAACAAGTATTATCTAAATTGGAGAGGTTGCAAAGAAGGTTCTTGTGGGGTGGTAGTTCTGATCAGAAGAAAATTTCGTGGGTCAGATGGGATTCGGTGTGTCTACCAAAAGAAAAAGGGGGGCTGGGCATTAAGAAATTAGATAGTTTCAACCTGGCCTTGCTGGGAAGATGGCGATGGAATTATTCCAGCATCCGGAGGCTTTGTGGGTACAGATCTTGGAGTCCAAATATGGCGGTTGGAGGAACCTTGATGTGATTAGGAGGATGACTACAGAATCTTTATGGTGGCGAGACCTAAGTATATCATGTATTTCTTTGGAGTTAGGTGGCTGTTTCTCTAGAGGTCTCAGATGGAAGGTTGGTTGTGGTGATAAAGTACTTTTTTGGGAGGATAGTTGGTTGGAGGATAGGATTACTTTGAAGGACAAATACCCCAGATTATATCAGATTTCATTACAATAGCAGCATCTGATACAGCATCTGGGTATTCTGAATCAGGATGGGTGGGAATGGCAATTTCAATGGAGGAGAGCTTTCATGGAGGGTGAAATCGTATTGGTGATAAAATTTCTGGAGGAAGTTCAGGGGATGGCAAATTTTGTGCAACAACCAGATGCGTGGGTATGGGAGGGAGATTCTACTGGAATTTATTCAGTGAAGAGTGCCTACAGCTTGCTCAACAGGGAGGAAGATAACCAAGTGCAGGATGAAGTGTTCAAGAATTTGTGGAGGCTGAAAATCCCTTGTAAAGTATCATGCTTTGCTTGGAGATTATTGATGGATAGGCTGCCTACTAAACACAATCTATGTAGAAGAAATATGGAAATAGAGGATATCACATGTCCTTTTTGTAGTAGCTTTGAGGAAGATGCCTCACACCTTTTCTTCAGCTGTCCTAGGATTCTGCCATTGTGGTGGGAGTCAAGGGCTTGGGTAAATTTAGTTGGGGTCTTCTCGGATGTACCAAAAGAACATTTTAGACAATTTTCTTTCTGCCATTTACGCGGGAACAGCTTACTTAGATGGCAAATTTGGTGGACTGCTTTGAGATGGTGCATTTGGTATCATAGAAACCGGATTCTCTTCCATAATGAAACTTTCGATGGGGAGAAATTGTTGGAGAATGCTATTTTCTTTTGCTGGTCCTGGCTTAGGAATATGGAATCAGGATTTGATATTCCCTTCCATCACTGGTCCAGCAACTTGAGAGATAGTTTTGGGTCTATGGGGAGGGCTTAGTTTTGTTTTTCTTTTTTCTAGTGATCAGGCAGACCTCCTTGGCTTATTATAAAGCCATCTCAGTTCTGCTCTGTTTCAGCTAGATTGTATTTTCAGCAGTACTTCTTGTACTGTTTCTTTACTTCTTTTTATAATATATATTATCTTTGCTGATAAAAAAAAAATGTGATTTGGCTATAATTCCAGGAAAGAAGTGCCACTCTAGCAGCAATTCTTTACACTGGACCAGTGCTTGTTGTAGCCTCTATCTTCAACATTGTCGCAATATCTTACAGGGCTACAATTGGACTTCCATTCGGCTCCATTATTGTGATTTTTGTTTTATCAACATTTCTCGGCATCCCATTGCTTGCATTTGGTGGAGTGATTGGATACCGTTTTAGATCTAAGTTTCAAAGCCCCTCTGCCACAAAGAGACATTCAAGAGATATTCAACAGCTTGCTTGGTACAGGAGAACTCCATTTCTAATGTTTATTGGGGGAATTGTGCCTTTTAGTGCAATTGTCTTGCAACTACACCAGGTGTATGCCAGTATGTGGGGCTACAAAATATACACTCTTTCTAGCATTTTGTTTGCCACATTCATTCCTGTCATTGTGATCATCGCACTTGTCAGTATTGGCTTGACATTCATTCAACTATCTGTGGAAGACCATGAATGGTGGTAGAGGTATGTTGTGTTGCTGATGTTTGCAGCTTGCTTCCATTTAATGTTTTTTCTTCTCCCCTATTCTCCTCCCTCTCTTGTTTGTGTGCCTGGGGTAATATTTGATCCTTCATAACGATGACATCCTGACTGATAAGGGAAATCTATAATTGATCCTCTCATTGTTTAAGATTCACTCTGATATCACAACTCTTATCCATGATAAAGATATAAGGTAATTTTTGTAAATATCAAAGCTTGTACATTGGAGATGAGAGGCTTAGAGGAAATGATCATATATTAGACAGTCATTACTACTGTGAAAAACACCATCAGAAAATGTTTTATGTTATGATCAATTTAAATACATTTAATTGTTTCAAAGGTGAAAAAAAAAGGCTGGCTGCCTTGTTGCGTTCCTACTTTTCTTATTTATTGTTGTTTTGGTTTAGTTTTTCTTTTCAAGTCTTAAGGGTATCTTACCCTCACCCCTACTGTACTTTTTTCTCTCCTTTTTAATAACACACTTCCTTATATTGAAAAAAAAAAAAAATCAAATGGTTTGATTCATATTAAAATTGTGTTAATAAAGAGTAAAAAAAAAATTATAATGTTCACATGTTATATGATGTTTTCATAAGAAATTTGGGAGGGAAAAAAACTATAAACATTAGGCATCCTTTAGAACATGGCTTTATCGCTAATGTATGTATTTTTCTGTGGGTGCAGATCAGTGCTGTGTGGTGGCTCAACAGCCATTTTCATGTTTGGGTATTGTATCTACTTCTATGTGAGATCAAATATGAGTGGATTCTTGCAGCTATCCTTCTTTATTGGCTATAATGCATGCCTGTGCTATGCTTTCTTCCTAATATTTGATGCAATTAGTTTCCGAGTTTCATTGCTATTTGTTCGCCATATATACCATGATGTTAAAAAGAGAGTGAGTCACCTATCTAAGAAGCAAAAACAATATTGGTTATAATGCAAGGGTATCCCTTCCTTCAAATATGGACTACCCTTTGGAAAGTCAAGTGTACACAGTATGATACTATAATGTAAGGGTATCCCTTGAATCTTTTTAGTTACAAGGACATTTGTGCAGACAATGTATCCTTTATTTTACTTTTCTCAACTCTATGACTGCACATTTTGGAAGAGGCTTCCTGGTGGCACATTTTACCGTGGAAAAAGAGATGAGTGGAATGACATTTCTAAGAAGGATTAAGTGTCTATTTTTGTTTTGATGTTTATCAGAGTTTATTTTAAATCCTTAATATAATTAAAATGTGTCAAAATTAATTCCAGCCACCAAGTTTACATTAAAATATGTGTATAATGTGAAGAAATGATTTCTAATGTAACACAAACAGGTCCCAAGTCCCCAGGTTGTTTGAGTAACTTTTCTTTTTGGGTGTTACTTTTGTACTGAACTTTGAACTTTGTCAATTGTAATGATTTTAAAAAAAATATATTGTAATTATTATATAAGGTTTAACATTTTATTTTCTCCTTTTTTAGGATGATTCCTTATAAGAATTGAGTTTTCAGCAAATAGGTCAAATTATGCTGAAATTATATTTTTTATTCTAATAATTTTAATTTAAATGTATTTTTTATGATTGTCTCTTTTTTGACTTAAATAATTTATTGAATGTTTTAGTTTACAAACATAGAAAGTATGAAAAAAATGTAACAAATGGGATGAATATTTTTCATGAAAGTATGAAAAAATGTTTAAACTTAACTTATCAGATTTGATACATAAAATATAACAAGTAAGATAAACATATTTTTTTATTAAAACAAGTAGGAAAATTTATATTGGATTTACAAGTATAAACTTTATTTTTACCAAAGATTTGATTGGACAATTTAGGACCATTCATTCCATTGACCTGATTCAATGTTTTTTAATATTATTACGTTGATATCTCACATTCTTAATAGTTTTCGAATGTGTAAATATAAAGATTTTGATAATACTTTCTACATGCAAAATAATAATAACGATGAAATTGATTCTTGTACGAAATAGGATATGTCACCACAAGTGAATGAAAATATATGAAAGTGGTATTCTAAGTTTCTGAATATTTATCATATACACTTTAAGGTTATACTTAACATTTAATAAAGACAACAACATCTTTTAATTTCTGTTTTACTTCTTTCTTCCCCCATAAAGATATTGAATAACATGAACTATTTTTTTTTCCATTGAAATTTAAAAAATGAACGTTTAAATATCCTTGGTTTCTAAGAATACTTTCAATAAAAGATCTAGTTCAAGACCTAGGATCTCCAACATGAACTATGAGATTTTTTACAATGACATCTTAAGATCTTCACCATTTTAATTTTTTTTATTGTCTCTCTCTCCCTAACAGATTGTGGAGGGAAGCAACAAAAATGAAAAAGGAAGAGGGGAAGAAGATGAAGAGGAGAACAAACTCAAAAACCCAGATCAAACAACAAATTACAACAACAATAGATTGCAGTTAAAAACAAGAAAATAAACAAGTTGTAAAAATTAATAAACACAAGACCAAATAAAAAATAAAAATGGAATCTTGCTGCATGCCACGAAGGGGGACGCGCCACAAAGGAGGAGGGGGATGGTGTTGCATGCCTTGGAGGGGGAAGTTGGTGGCGTCGTTGGCTTCGCAGAGGTGGAGGGTGAGGGAGGGGAGAAGGGGAATCGCGGAGGGGCACAGGGGAAGGGGCGGAGGGGAGGGGAAGAGAGGGACGTGAACAAGAAAAAGGGGAAGAGGAAGGCAAGGGGAGAGGGGACTGCGTGGTTGAAAGGTTATGCGAAGAAGTGAAAAAAAGAAGGAGATGGTGATAGTGTCGATGCAACTAGGTATGATGCAAGTGAGGTATGATGCAACTAGTAGAGGGGTCTTTCACCATTTCAAAAGTGCATTGCAGCAACTTATATACTGGCATACGTTAGAATTTTCGAATGCACTGCAATTGAATGCTTAGAAGCTTTTGTAAAAGGTGTGAACGAGATATTTGGGGATGAGTACTTGAGAAGCCCAAACAACAACGACATCAATCGCTACAAATTGGAGAGACATGTGGGTTTCCAGGTATGTTGGGTTCTATTGATTTCATGCATTAGGAATGAAAAAATTGCCCACTTGCATGGCAATGCTAATATCGTAGAGGTGATCATCGGAAACACACGGTAATACTTGAAGTCGTTGCTTCACCTGACTTGTGGATTTGACATGCATATTATGGAGTTGCAAGTTTAAACAATGACATTAACATGTTAAACCAATCGCGGTATTTAATGACGTTTTGCAAGGTCGAGCCCCGCCAATGCAATTTACAATTAATGGAACCCCATATAATATAGGATACTATCTTGCAGATGTCATTTATCATGATTGGGTCACTTTTGTGAAAACTATCTCTATGTCACAAGGAGAAAAAATAAAGTTATTTGCAAAATGTCAAATCGACAAGAAAGGATGTGAAAAGAGCATTTGGTGTGCTAAAATCTCGATTTGCAATTATATGTGGTTCATCACGTAACTGGCACATCGATACGATGAAGAATATTATATTGACATGCATTATATTGCATAACATGATTGCTGAAGACTAATGAAATACATATAATAGTAATGTTGATGTTGATTATGATCATGTAAATGAAGAGATTTCAAACATTGGCGTATTGCGTGGTGCTCTTCCCGACTTTGCTACATACTTATAAACAAGACGTTATATCCATACAAGAGGAGTTCAACAATTTCAAGCAGACTTGGTGAAACATATTTGGACACATTTCAATCACAACAATGATGAAATATAAATTTTCTTACTTAGTGTCAATCTTTTGTATTTTATTGCATATGCATGTTATATATTTTTCTTCAGTTTAATTTTAAGTCATAAATAAAATTTTAATTATCAAAATATTTATTTTTTAATATTAGTTATTTAATAATTAAAATATTTTATAATTAATTACTTAAATTTAATTTAAAAATAATTAATAAAATATATTTAAGTGAAATCTATTGTAGGACCCACAAAAATGATTCAAGATCTCAAATTAAAATATACCATTAAAGTAAAAAAGAAGCAAAATTTTGATATACATATGACACTATTGAATCCATCAAAAAATAGTATAATATCTCAAAATAAGATCCACCTTTAAAAATACTTTAAGCAATTTCTTCTCTTAGTACGGACTTGATGCTCCAATTTCTTTTGCATTCTCCTGACAACTACAAGTGAGACTCAAAACTCTCGTTACTATCTTAGCTCTTTACATTCTCTGCCATATCTTTCCCAACAAAATCTAGGGTGAAGTCATTTTTTTAGGAATATACCGGTGTACCCCCATATTGTGACAAACTATAACCAATTTTATGACTGGTTGATTAAAATTGTTATGTAGTCCTTGTAAATAATTAATTTTTAATATGCCATTTTAACATATATTTTGGTTTAGTTTTATTTTGGTGTTAATAGTTTAATTATCAATTTAATATCTAAATTATTTTAAATGGTTTAATTTGGTCATCACATTATAAGTTTCATCAAGATTTAATTAGCAATTTGATCCTCAATTTTTAAATGGTTTTAGCAACTGACATTAGTTATACATATTTAATAAAATATTACAAAAAAATACTAATAAAATTTATTTATATTTAACGATATTTTTTAAATATTATCAAAAAATTTTAGCAATTTTTTTTATTAAGTTTTAGGCCAAAAAATTGTTGCTAAAGGTCATATATATATATATATATATATATATAGTAGTTAAACATGAGTATATGTATTTCTACCCTTATATTCCTGAGAATAAAAAAATATGACATGAGTAATCGTTCACTAATTTATCAAAGAAATTTAACTCAATTTATTCAATGAGATACGTTAGTTATTGTAAATTTATTGAATATTTGTCTTTTGATTAAAAAAATTAATTAATGCTTTGATTCTCAAGTGTGTATGAATAATTTGTTGAAAATATTAGACTCTTATATATATAGCAGTATTTCAAAGAATTAATCCTTAATTTTGACCCAAGATTATCTTTAGTTCATTTTAAAAAACTGTCCAATGAACAACCACCTTAATTATGTAGTCAAAATTTTATTTTATTTTTCAGAGACAGTGATAGTGAAAGGGCACAGGCAACCTAGTTTAGCATAGGATATATATGCACATTTTCAACACTTGTTCCTTAAACTAATTATCCAAACAATCCAACATATATAGGTTATATATTAAAAATTAATATGATCAAATAATTGTAGGTTTCAAATATAAAAATGGAATTACATTATCAAAATTGAAGTAAAAATTAAGTATGAGACTAATCATAACTATTAAAAAATATTGTCCATTATTTAAAAAAACATTAAGTACTATTAAAATTGTATTTATTAAATTATTAATTTTTCAAATAAAAAATAAATTATTAATATAAATATTATTGATTTACATTAGCAGTATATGATATATTATATTGATATTTGATCTAGTAATAAAAATATTAAGTAAATGTCAATTTTTTGCACTAACAAAATAGTCTTTAATATATTATATGATTAACTAATGTAAATTTCTAATGCTTATATTCATTACTTATTTTCATAAAATAAGTATTAGATTATATTAATAAAAAGCAACTCAATGTCTAATTGTTAATATATGGCATTTTTTATAGTGTGAAAAATAAAGATTTAATCCATTGACTTAGAAAATAAACTAAAGTGGACCATAAACAAATGGAAAAGCCAATGGAGTTATCCAAATGAAGAGACAGTTAATTAAGGACCATTCAATTATGAAGATAGTGACTAATGTCAACCATATGTACTTGGACGAAGAATGATGGGAGAAAAGTTGAATTCGGCTCTATCTAATTAAAACATAAGAAATTAGATTATCCGACTATGATAGGGTAAAATATTTTACAATGTTATCAAATCACATTAATTTAATTTAATTTTATTGTATTTAATAAGTTTGTTAATTTTTATGATAATTTATTTTAAAAATTATATTAAAAATGATTGTACAGATAATGGAAAATTATTTTATACTCCCAGTATAATGTATCACTGTATATGAAAAATTGAACATTAAATTCTTAAAACATAAGCAACAACTAAACATAGCAATTCCATGAAAATGATAGCAATGTCATTAAGAACATGATGATAGATCATGATATAAGACTGCTAAAAGGCATCTTACTATATTAACTAAAAGGATATATTGGTGGGGAATGGGAATCCATTTTTGGTGGCTTTCCGACCAAATTCTTTGCTTGAGAATATGATTTATGGGCATTAGTCTGAGTTAAGATTCTCATGTTCCCATTGCAAAGAATCTTTGAAAGTTTCCTCTTTTTTTTCCTCCCACTTTTTTCTTTTTTCTTTTCCCCGTGAGGAATAGCATTCCGTGGTCATTTCTCGCTTTGCATTTCAACCAACACCATCATGTTTGCTCAACCAAATCACAACCATCTTAAAAAAGTGGATATGTTTTTTTCTTGTAATAAGATTGACCACTATAGTCTATTGTGGTTGATTCGCATGTGTTGCTAGCTTCTCATTAAAAGTTTCTTACTGCACTAAAAAAGTGGATCTATATCGTTCTATGTATGTTAATATAGAATATATATATATATATATATATATATATATATATATATATATATATATAAAGGGAAATGTGAGTACAATCAGGAATAGAAAATGTATGTCCCCATGTCACAAGGGATATATATGGATTTGGGCTGCATGCAAGTTGTTTTACGTACGAAATCTCAATCCTTAAAATTTGTCTCATTTTATTATAAACATAAACATAAAAACTGAAAAATAAATGATAAACTATTCGAAGTGTAAACTGCAGCCTTTAGCCCTTTACATTTATATTTAAAATGTAGAGCATCGTATTCTTGCTTTAAAGGAAAATAGTTTAGGGTTGTAATTTTGACTGAAATGATGATATTATTAGTTTATTACAAATCCGTTCTTTTGTTCGAAATCTGTATCCAAAGCAACTAGCCAGTATAATCACGATCAGTCACGATTTCTTGATTAACTACTAATCCACAAATTGAACCAGCTGAATGATCATGAACCACGATCTTTTTCCGTACTCACAAGCTCAAATATTAATCATGAACAAATTAGTCTGAGATGTGTAGTAAATCTCTTTTTATCTCTCCGCTCACACAAACATTCTCATTTTAATAGTTAAGCAGTCTTGCTTGTAGTTGTTTATATACAAAAATTCTATAGGAACACTATAAAAACTTATTTGCTTCAATGGTATTCTCAAGTTCCTTAACCTCATGGGATTCTAAATTATACTTTTTCATCTTATTATCTACCATAGAAATATAAAAGATGATAGATAATTAGTGAGCAGATTACTAATTAAATTTTGAAAAATTAAATCAAATATTTTGTTCTACGTTAATTAATTAATAGCACAAATCCATTTTTTTGTCAAGTGAACAATTATAATAAGTTAGATTTCTTTTTGTCATTTTCGTGTATGTTACTTTCGTACTAAATAGCATGGCTCCTCTATAAATCATCACTTAATTTATAGTGTGATAGTGATGGATATGAAATTACTTGTTCTCATTCTTCATCTCTTTTCCCGCGCGTCCTTCACAATATTGAAGACAATTCGAAAAAAGTACGTCTCAATTTCAATCGATTGTGACAACCATCATATTACTGTTACTATAATTCTTTCAATCTTAATTTAAAACCATTCTAGTTATTAATTAGCCGTAAGATGCACTAATACGGGCAACGAGTTCTGACGATATACTTTACACAGACAAATTTGATACGCATATCTCACAGAAATATTTTCATTATCATTCGTTCCTTATTCTTTTTATCACTTCATATTTTTCTCAAATCAATCAATGGATGTGCTTTAATATAAAGTTTCCGATGTCTGTGAACACAATTTTTGTGAATATAAATGATATTTTTTTTGTTGAATGTATAAATGATATCTAAACATTAATAAACTTTCCCAACAATTTTTATATACCGGATCATTTTATCCATCTCTCCATTTCTCTTTATCCGATAATTCTTTTAGGATGAATTGAATTATGATTTTAAAAGACTATCTTGACATAAAAAAAAATCTGGTGAATTTTAAAAGACTTAATAAAAATGTTATGACTTTTAATTTTTTTTTCAAAGACTTCAATAATTAGGATTTTATAGTTCAAATTTTAACATATTTATAAAATATGAATTCATAAGAGTTTAAAAGACATTATGGATTTTTAAGATTTTAAAGGAATATATGAATTTTTAAAAAAAATATTCAAAATTATTGATAAAGATTCATGAATTTTATCCACCTAACACTTTAAATAAAGCTTATTTTATACAAAAAAAAAATCTTATATCTATTACATAACAAATCAAATTTCCCTAACATATTTACGGGCACAATAGGTTATTTTTCTTCAATCAACAATCATGTTAATTGTACAAAAATTCTATACCACAATGTTTGTTAGTAGCATGGATACGTGTAGTAATTCTCACAATCACAATCTTACCAAACAAAGAGCATGCCCAACAATTGTTTCAAAATTCATTTATATATTTATCCACTTATAGATGAGTTAATTTCTTACATTCATTAAAACTATATATTTCTCGTGTTTATATATATTCACGATCATTTATGTGTATAAGCACATAATTAGTGTTACAGATTCTATATATGGACTTAGTGATAAGGCCCATTGAGAATTCATATATATATGAGATTGTGGATTTTGAAGATAATAACAGCAGAGATCATGATGTCAAGCTGTTAGAGATCTCAGCCATGATTATCAGAGAGAATCTTCATCCGACTTAGAAGTAATTTCAGTATAAATATGAAATACTTTCAGAGAAAAAGGTACACACCCAATCGTTCTCTCTTCTCTTTCCATTAACAATGTACACACACCTCACCCCACTGGTTGAGTATTGCTTTGTGCATAGTGATAATCTTTTCAGAGGTATTTCTCTTCTACAAATACCTCGAGAAAGAGCTTGATCCAATATTAAAATCACCAGCATCCTTATTGGACATTCCTATTCGTGAAAGACAGAACAATTAGGATGTCACAAATTCAAAGAATTGAGAAGATATCTCATATCACGTTTTACGACATGTTAACCATGAAATTAAGAGTAAAAAAGATTATGAATGTCTATCGCTTTCAACAAAAAGACAAATAATTATGTGTGATGGAAAAAAAGTGTATCAAGTTTGCCTAGAGTTTACTGAGTCTACTTGTAGAGTCCAAAATAGTAAAATGACACGTGATCATCTCATAAATGTCATCGTACACGTGGACACCCTCCACGTAGCATTGCTACATTAATGGGTGTCAATTCAGCCTCCAAGTATCAACCCGGACACAGATTTCTGAGTCCCTACCAACATCGTTACAGAAGCACGGATGTTGACCTTCTACAAGAGCACGAACACCAACAATATTATCTCCTCATTAATAGCATATCAAATATGTCAGGATATTCAAATAAGTGCAGTCACCTTATCATATAATATCCCAACAAGTTATCTACTAATTGTTACTTATTTACAAGTAACAATATATCAATAAGGTATACATTATCCTCTATTTGAATTAGATAACTGCCTGTTATTATCTGTTATTATCTTATCAACAGATTATCTATAAGCAACAGCCTACAGCCCATACTCCATGCTATAAATACAGCCTTACATGTTTTCTCTTACTCACTCCATACACAGTGCCTTTCGGTACAATATACTTGAATGCATTACTCAAGTTACTCGTTCTCTACATCTTATACTGGGTTCTCACACTCAGTTATTCTTAAACAATTGATGTATTTACTTGAGCGTCGGAGTGTTTTTCCTTTGTTTTGCAGGTGTCTCCTCTAAGCAAAGCCTACTCACTTCCCGACGTTACAGAATTTAGGGTCCACTAAGGCCATTCAAGCCCACACGTGAAATTTCCAAATTTTGGTAAGAACACTACTAAAAAAATAATTTACACACAAGTCAATTCGTAGAGGATAAGTGAACTCGAAAACTCGCAAGAGTTAGAACATCTTTAGTGGCAGATCCCAAATTGGAATCTTAAACTACTTTTTGGTGGACCCCATAATGTCACGTAGGATTGAAGATCTCTCCCATTTTTTTCTTTAGTGGTAGATCTCATTTTGAGATCTTAGGGAGAGAGAAAGAGAAAAAAAAAATTACTCTTTTTTGAACATTTTGCTAATTTTCAGGGTTCTTCTACAAGAAACCATTCTCCATCATGGAGATCTATTCACATCCTTTAAAGTTAATTCGAGATCCTTTAGGAGATCTAGTGAAGATCAGATCTTGAGCTCAAGATCTAGCATTAAAGATGCTCTTAGTGAGTTAATTCGAGAGTTTGATAACCATGGTGACCATCAAGGCGGTGGCGGTGGTGACAACGATCATGGTGGTGGCTGCAGTGGTGGTAGCAATAATCATGGTGGTGATAGTGATAAATTAATTGATATATTTTAAGAAATGATGATTAAAATCTTTTATAGAATTGATTTCTGTTTGGTGGATCATTTATAAATTCGATGGTTATATTATATTTTAATTTTAATTTTAAATATTTTAAATAATAAAGTACAACAGTATCCATAAATTAAATTTTGAAAAATAAAAAGAACTAATGGGTTTTTAGTCTAAATTGTTTGGCATTGAGTGCTAATGCACACCAATTAAAGTGAATATTAGCATTTCCCATATATCTTATTATTAAAGCTAAGGGTCTGTTTGATTCAAAAAAATTATGGTACTGGATAATCTTTTTGTTTCATGTTTGATTTAAAAAAGGATTAGGGGACAACACAAATCAAGTAGATGAGGACTAAACAAAATCTCTAATTTTTGTTACTTAGAAAATCATAAGACAATTGTTTTCTTCTTAGGTACAAAGTAGTAAAAAGGCACATATACCTTTATTTCTATCTCTTTAATAATTGAAAAAATAGTAATTAATTAATCAACATAATCATTTTAAAAAGGAAACACTAGGATTTTTTTATTTATTCTGATCTCTCTTTTTATTTTGGTAAACACATTAAATTTGATATAAATTATATTAAGATAATTAATATTAAGTATTTTATTAAATTTTATATTATTTTACTTTTGTTGTCCATCATTTGTCAAACGATATGTACAAGATAGAAATTGTCTTGTACCTTGTATCTTTGTGATAAATCATAATTTGAGTGATATTTTATGTGAATTTGTGTGCTATTTCATGTACTTTTTTTGGTAGAATTCATGTTTGGACATTAGTTTTTAACTTGCAAAATTACAATTGCTCATTCAAGTGGAAAAGTTGGAAAATGCACAATTTCATGAAGACTTGATGTTATTTTTACTTGATAATGATTGTAGTGCATTGACCATTGTTGTGGTCAACTAGGAAGGTCATGATCAATCGCGAGGACCTTCGTCGTTTCATAACATCTCAAGCTTTAGCACCAGGATTCCGATAACGACCGTGGTGGATATCACCATGACCGTAATGAGCTTAATTAAGGAAAACTATCTTTAGGTATCTAATTAAAGTAATTATCTTTAGGAATCTAATCAGAATATTTATCTATAGTGCACCTAATTATAATAATTATCTTTAGAGATCATATTAGAATAACTATGGTGTGTCTAATTAAAGTAATTATCTTTAGGAGTCTATAATTTAAATAAGACGCTAGAGTTTGTATTTGAAGGATTTAAAATTCATGATACATTTTACGAACAACAAGAGCTTTTGAGAGTAGAACTGCACCAGTAACAATTAATATCTGAGTCTTTAAGGGTTTTCGATCTCTTTTATTTCTAATGCAATATTGTATGTTGTTTAGTTATTCTATGACTATGGTTGGCTAGACTCCTTAGAATTCGGATTGTGATATAGTTGTACTCATGTATTCTAGTTCTTCTTTTTAATAATGTTCTTCAATATTATTCAGTTAATTATATTTTTCTATTACTTTCACTTCTATATTGAAATTAACCACTTTGATTATTAGTTAATTGCGTGTTTATGACCATCTTCTAATAATTAACTGACCTATAAAATGATATGATTCATAAAGCTTGCATGAACAAACTGGCGGCATGAATCCTTTTTTTACAAACTTCTCTGTTATTCATCATTAACATTCAATTAAATCTCAAATGACCAATGCAAGATTGATTTAGGAGAAATAATATTCTCAAACCTTGATCATATGTTGATAATTAAAATAAATGGTATTAAACAATTAATTAGTAACTGAAAATTCTTAATTAAAATAGCAATTAGGAGAAAAATGGTACATATGAAATCAGAATTCAAGTTACTTTTATTCATACATATCTTTTCTTTAAAACATTATTTATCTGTAGTTTTATTTTCTGAATGCAAACACAAATAATCTCCAACTCAAAATAAAAATTCAAAATTATTTAGTTTATATGATTTAGATTATTTGAAAAGACAATTAATCTCTAGGATATGATATGTAGACTTTTGAATTTATTATTACTACTACATAAGATACACTTTATCCTTAACGAATACATATGCACCACTTTATCCTATATTATTCTTCTTATCTTATTCAGTATAATATTTTTAATAAATCAAATGAACTTAAGTAGTTTTGCATCGAATATTTCCCTCCCATTTTGCAAGCCATTTTTACATGTCAACTATCACCTTTTCAAGGGGAGAGGAAGTTTAAAATAGTTAAGGGGCAGAAATATATGTAATTTCTAAGTGCAGGGAGGTGCTGATTGGCAAAGTACTGATGGGCCCTTCGTTAATGCTTACATTGTTATAGCAGGAAGTGGTTCCTAGGTACGAAGGTTTTTTTTTGTTTATTTAGTTAGGGGAGCTTCTTGGTTAGTTTCTATTTATTCCATAAATGGGATCTAACCTTGTTAAGTATCTTTGTTCTCTTGTATGTATATGGGTTATGGTACCCCTTGTACCACTTTCTATATATTTTTGCTGAGTTAAATAAAAACTATCACCTTTTCAATAATGTAAATGCTGGCCAGACTTTTCATATTTTTAATTTCTACAAACTTTCCATATTTTCTCAATCACATAATCATATAGCCTTTTTTTTTTCAATCACGTTAATTTTTTCACAATAGCATAATAAGAAATCTTTATATTATTAACTTTCCATATATATTATTTTCCAATCACTTTAATGCTATAATTTAAGCCACCCTTATAATTGCATAATAAGAAATCTTCATATGATTTCCATATTATTTTTCAATAGGGTTAATACTACCCTTTTTGGTGTAGACTATTCATAATTTACGTGACCCTTATAGCATGCAGTTATATATACACCCATCGTTTGTTGAATGAAATTGCATCAGAAAAATGTTTGTAAGTATTTCTATCACTCAAAATGGCGAAAAAGGTTTCATTCATTTCAAACATTGCGTCTGGAAGGATTGATTGGAGGTTGAAGGTTAGAGTAATTCGCCTGTGATTAATTCCGGAGTTTAAATCCTACTCAGATGAACAACATGAAGATGCTTTTGCTTGATGAGAATGTACTTTTAATTAGATCCTTTTTTTTTCAATGTCAATTCATATGTTTATTATTTTTATTGATTTTAAAGGGTGTGAAATTTTATGGATATGTCAAAAAAAGCTCTAATTAAAGATTTCAAAGATGTACTCGAAGAAGGAAATACTTACATAATCTCAAATGTGTTGGAAACGTTCAAATTGATTATAAATTTAAAATCACAAAACACAAATTCAAATTGAATTTTATGGGTACAATCCAGTGCAACAAAGTTCAAGAGATCACTTTCCAATATAACATTTTGATTTTTTTTTTTTTACTGAATATACCATTTTGATTTCACGTCGTTTTCAGATATTCTTGCGTCAATCAGGGAAGACATTTTACTTGGTATTCTGTTATATATATCATTCTTTTAGATTTATGTATTATCTGATTTCGTTTGTTAATCTGCAGATGTTATTATATTGGACATCTTGTAGAAAAGGACAACATGAACTCATATCACATCTGGAAAAGGGTTGAAGATTCTGATAAAAAAATGATGAGGAATGTTTAAACATTACTTCTAAGAATGATAATAAATCAAATCAACTCAAAATTTAATTTGATATTCAGCTCATTGAATTTGGTTCATAAACTAAATAAATCAAACTTTAATTACAAATTAAATCATTAAATAAATGAGTCGAATATGAATTAGTTTATATATATATATATATATATATATATATATATATATAAATGATTGGATTTTTTTATTATTTTTTATATGCAGGACGGGATCATAGATTTGTAGACTTTCACTATAATTATATTTTTTTGTCATACCTTCTAACGTTACAAAACTAATATAATAAGTTCAGTTTTGCCTTTTAAAAAAAGTTAATTATTTGATCTAAAATTTACTAATAAATTAAAAATGTGGAATGTATTGGATTTAAAAAATTTAACTCTTTGATGTGATTCAAACTAACAAACTGAATCAAATTATTCACAAACGTACATATATCGATCCAGTTTGAGCTAAAAAAAAAGGTTTGTGTTTGAACTAAAAAAAAGATTTGTGTTTTAATTCAATTTGAGTTTCAAATTGAACTAAATGTTAACAATTCAAATTGAGCTAAATCAAACTCGTTTTTAATCCTAATTATTTCTAGTGTTGTTTTCAAAGAAATTTTTTGAAATTTGTAATATACCAATGTTTTCAACTATTTTGTTCTTCATCTATTTTCGTTATGTTTAATGTATTTTTATGTCAAACTCTTAGGGTATGTTTGGTCATCTTATTTTCTTACTTTTTTTTTTCTCCTTAAATGGAGAAGCTGGGCCAAACATATTTTAAAATAAATTCCTAAAATTATAAGTAGCTTATTTAATAAGAACAAAATTAAAAGAAAATGAGCTTTTGAAAAAGTTACTCGAAGGAGCTTATTTTTAGCTTATGCAGAACTTTTTGCAAAACACTCTTCCATCCCAGCGAATAACATTCATCTTTCTATTTATTTTTCTTTTATTGAAATGTATGGCCACTTATTTTTTCCATTTCATCACAAAATCTGCTTAGCTTATTTTTCTTTTGCTAGCCTTTCGCATATACTGTCTTCACTCCACAGTTCACATGTTGACATTTTCTTTTTATACTTATATTTTTCATTTTTGTTGTTTATTTGGTGTAATGGACAAATTTTACATGTAAAGTAGGAATATTTTTTCAATTAAAATTGGACTAATCAAATTATTTGTTGAATGACAATGTCTATGTCCCCATAACTAATTGAAAAGTTAATTGAAAGTTGTAAGGAAGTTGAAAAACTAACTTATTAAATTTAAGTGTTCAATAAACTATCTGTTAAAGTAGTTAATCATGGAAAATGTTAAATAACTAAAAAAATAATAAAATCATAATTTATTTTAAAAATATAAGTATAGAACTTGATAAATATATAAAGGATAAAAGAAAAGAAAATATAAAAAATTAGAAACTAATATTTTAAAAAATACTACTTAAAATAATGTTTCAAAAAATACTAAAAACTATTAAGAAACTACTAAAAAAACTTATTTATCAAACAATTAAATAAACTTTTCAGTTAATAAAAAAATATAAAAACTAGTTAAAATGCATTGTTGGTGATAATCAATATTCCATCAGTGTATTTGTAATTCAAACAGATGAGTTGATTATAAAATAAGTTATTATCCTATCATCGTTGTAGAGTTTATGATAGTTTCAATTTTAATATTTTATTTATATTAGTAGTTACATTTTAATATGTCATTTTATTATTATTAAATTATTTTTATATAATTTTTTATTTATCATAAATATACTTTTCAATTTGTTTTTTACCAAACAACTTTAACCTTAAAAGTTGTTTTAAGCTATAAAAATGAACAACTTATACTTTTTATTTTAAGCTCTTATTTTGAACTTTTACTTTAAAGCAGATTTTAAGCTGCTAAACACATCCTTAATCTATAAAATTTACTTATAGTAGTTGTTAGTTTTAAATTCGTACGAAGGCTCAATTTTTTGTTTCGCAGAAATAGACTATGAAATGAACAAAAGTAATTAAAATAAAAGAGTTGTAATTAATTTCCAATTTGTTTAAACAAAAAAAGTTTCTAAAAATAAAATTTTAAAAAGTAATTTTTTAAGAAATAGGTAGGAGTTACTTCTTTAAAAAATAAAGCAAAAAAATATTTTATTTTCTAAAAATTAAACAATTTAGACAACCACATAAAAAAATAAAAATTACATATTATTAAGTCAAAAGACATTTATGCCTTAAGACAAATCATAACTCCTTATTAAGACAAATCATGATTAGATGATGCAAATAAATATAAAAGTTAATAGTTGTGTCTTATGTGATATTGTTGGAGTACAAATGTGATTTGAAGTCCCACATCTAATAGAAATAAAAAAGTTGAACCTCATATAAGTGAAGAAAAGATTCACAAATTTGAACATTAAGATTTTGGTTTATAGTGTGGTGTCAAATTCACTTATATGATTGCTCTTGACTCATTAGTGTGTGTTTATATTGATAACTTTGGCTTTTATAAAAAAGATTTTAAAATCATAATTTAACCTTCTTCTTGTAATATTTGTCTTTACACATATTTTTTTCTAAAATTTAACCTAAATCTAGGTTCATAAATATTTTTTATTCTACATAAATATGATTAAATTTGATTATATTCCTTTAAAACGTTTTTTTTTATTCTTATAAAATTATTAAAAATGACCTATATTATCATACTAGCTAGCTTATAAAATATAATGTGACATATCTACTAGTTTTAATTACTCTGCAGGTCCTGAACTTTTACTAAATTTTTAGTTAGATTATCTATTTATTTTTTCAATTGAGTCTTTAAATTCATATTTTTTTATTTATTTAAGTTCAATAGGTACCTAATTATAAAATAAATAGGCCAAAAATCCGATAAAAAGTAAAATTAGTTAAGAGATATATTTAACAGTGACAAATAGTTTAAAGACTTAATTAAAAAATCATCAATCTTTGCAAATCAGTATTTTCATATCTACAAATCAAGATTCTTTGTAGGTTCTAAACTTGGTATTTTTAAGTTCTTCAACCAGTTTAAAATCTGCAAAAATTAAAATACCAGCATATAGAAATTTATAATTTTTTTAGTTAAATCCCTAAATTATTTTTTATTTTTAAATAAGTTCATGATCTTATTTTTGTTTTTTAGCATATACAAGTTTAGGAATCCAATTGAAAAAAAAAACTTCATTAAGAATTTGGTAAAAAGTTCATTTTAATATGGGCATATCACGTTGTGCTTAATTAAGATTAAAATCAACCAATAAAGTTTTAAAAAAACTAAAATTCCAAATTTAGTTATATTATTTAGGTTTAATTGTTTTTTTAGCCATTTTTTTTAATTTTTGGTGAATTTTACCCCAAACAAATTAATTTGTCATATTTTACTTTCAACTTTTAAAAAACTTGTCAATTTTATCCTTTGTCATTTTACTTCTAACAATTTTGTACTTTTTATTCTCAATTTTTGTGTTTTGACTAATTTTATCTTATTTTTGTGCTTATTAACATATAAATAAGTGGGGTTAAAATTCTCAAGTTTCTTAAAAGTTGAGGATAAAATGTGTCAAATTAAACAATAGGGAATAAAAATCATCAAAATTAAAAAGTTGGGGTAAAAATACAATTAAGCTTATTATTTACAATAATTAAAAACATATTTTATTCAATTCAAGAAGTTGACATAATGATGTAAGGTCTCACTGTGTTCATATGAACATGAACGATTTATTTAGTGAAAAAATTCATGTTTGATTCTCATTGTGTGTAAATTTTCTTGAATCAATAATCATACATCATGAACGAAATTAATCTCTAATCCATTTTCAGAAAAATAAAAAGAGAGCATATTTTACTCTTCATTTGATAATACCATTCTCATGACGTTCTCACTTGGCAAAGCATGACATCATCAAATTAAAATATATATATATATATATATATATATATATATTTGGATTACTATTTGCCAAACTCGCCATATAATATATATATATATATATATATATATATTATTATCAAATTCTCATATCAAGATATTAAAAAATATATTTCAGATATTTTTTTAAAAATCCACATGTTATATATATATATATATGTGTATATATATATATGTATATATATATATATATTAATTTGAAAACTTGATGATAATTATATTACGCAAGAATTCGGTCTATGTTTTGTACCTTATTTTAATAGGACCAACTGTCACAAAATCAATTCCTTTAGCTGTAAATGTAATGATAAGTTTGTCATATATATCATCATTTGGAGAATTTGCCAAGTGGTAAAATTAAGTCCATCTAGGGGAGCAGATTCGGCATCAGTCCTCATGCCAAAATTATTCCAATCCACATGCTTGAAACCACTTAAGAACTCAGCTTTAACTTTACACAAAGTCGCTCACAGATTCTATCCAGGCCGCATTAAATATTCTCAAAAATCAGAATCAAGAACAAGAACAAGGGGAAGTGATGTGAAGATACTGTTCAAGGAATCTTTAGTCTATTTATTTTTATGGTTTCTATAAGTTGTCTATGAAATGTTTGTCTAATTTTGCATGATGAATGGGTATCAGCATATCAGATACGGTTTTATAAATAATCCTCTACTATTTGTGTCTTATCACAAGTGGTTTAGTGACTTTGGTCTTTGATGACGCATAAAATATATTCCACATTAGCTTTAATCTATGAAATGTTTATTTTCTAATTTAATCACTAGTACCTTGCACTTATTCTTGTTGTACAATTACATGTTTGATATTTACAATTAATATTAATGCAGATTTGCATGCAGTTGACACATGCAATTGCCTGTGGAATGGCTGGTTTTAAATAAAATTGAATCAGATTCTAACACATTCTTTAATTTTTTGGGGGTAGTGGATTAGCCTGGTATATGCCATACAGTTAGAGTTCCTATTAAGACCAAATCTACCATGCATCCTGTAGAAATGGAAGAGATATATATATATAATAGAATAGCTTCAGTGGAATAACACTAACATTATATATATATATATATATATATATATATATATATATATATATCATATATATTTCATGCATGCGTGAGATAATTTAATTACAAAGCTAAGAAAGTGAGAAGTGAGAATTATATATTTCCAAATACGTACTTTAGCCTATGTTTAATAGACATTCCAAAGTCTTAATTGAGAGTTTGAGGCAACCGAACTAGAAAAGAAAATGATGATTGGTTATTTCAAAGTAAATTGCTTTTACTCTTAAAAGTACATGAATAAAAGTGGAAAAAATGTAACTTTGTGTTATAGGGAGAATACTATATATTAAGTTTAACTAAAAACTTCAATTCATTTGAATAGAACTTTTAAAATATAAACTACTTCACTTTAAATTTATTTTTAACTAATATAAAATCAACTTTTTAAAATCAAAATCTTCTAATATAATCAAGTTTGAAAATTATGTAATGCTGAGTCAAATATGAAGGCTAAGTACATTAACATGTGTCAACTGCATAGTTATTCGAACACCTCCTAACCCCTTCACTAGCCAACAACAATCAATCATTTTCTGCCACAGCATTATGACAGTACATCATTTAGGTCTAAATACATTATTCTATATATCTTTACGAAGTGAACAAGTGAAAGTTGTACACGGATAAGAACTAAAACCATACAGAAAAATAAAAAAGCTGGCACAAGAATCTGCTTCATTAACCAAGGTACAAATCAAGGGCAAGGTAAGTGGTCCTCTATATATGCTGCATATTTAACCAAATGTAAGTATAGAAGCAAGTACAATTCTTGCTTTCACTTTTAATTAGGTCCCGCTAGCTAGCTTGCTCAGGATTCTAGAGGATGGGACTAATTGCATTTTTTGTGCCAAAGAAAGAATGAAAATTTCAGGGTCCACCTTCCTCCTATTTCAATTTTTCAGACTGTGGGGGCTGAATAAGTTCCAAACTTATGGATGCAGACAAAACAGAACGTATTCTTATATTCTATTCGTTACTCTCCAAACAGTCCCATGCAAGCACTACTACAGAAGGTACATTTTACGACAGCGCATTCACGACGGTTGACATAAAACCGACTTAGAAATTAGAACCGGTGGCATTTTTGTAATTATATTAACATTAATACATAACAAAGTCGGTTATTGAAAGGACCGTCGTTGTTCTCACAAATTCAAAGTCGGTTTCACTAATAACCGACTTTGGTTCTTTTTAAATA